>JAPDNY010000001.1:340042729-340340229 GCA_029375565.1 Gekko gecko | reverse complement strand
AATTACCGAGGAAGGTAAAGGTAAAGGTTCCTTTGCTCGAAAGCCAGTCAAATCCGACTCTAGGGTTGCAGTGCTCATCTCCGTTTCCAAGCCGAAGAGCCAGCGCTGTCCGAAGACGTTTCCGTGGTCATGTGGCCGGCATGACTAAACATCAAGGCGCACGGAATGCTGTTACCTTCCCACCGAAGTGGTCCCTATTTATCCACTTGCAATTTCTTGCTTTTGAACGGCTAGGTTGGCGGGAGCTGGAACTAGAGACGGGAGCTCACTCCGTCATGTGGCACTCTTGGGTCTCGAACTGCTGAGCTACTGACCTTCCACGGCCTGCAGGTTTACCACTTAACCACCAGGCCCCTTTTTTGCCACAGTGGACTAAATGTTTCTTTGCACAGAGAGATTTTTGCTTGAACCCAAGTCTGGTCATACCAGCGGTGTGAAACATAAATGGGGGCGTGCACCCCTATCATGATTCTATAGCAGTGCGGCCTACAGGCTCTAGGGAGGCCTAGTGGCGCCAGGGAAGCCTGTACTAAAGTAGTATCAGGGGCAGGGCCTACATTCACCCTCTGGACCCTGCGATTGGTTAACAGGGGATTTTGGGGGGAAACTTAGACCAGTAGAATAGTAGAGGGTGATGCCGGGGAAGAAGCGCGAAAAGGCTTTGCCCAAAGTGGGAGAAGGTTCACTCCCAGGGAGCAGAGCTGGTGTGAGGCTGCTGCAGAAGAAGGGATCCCTCATCCAAAGGGGTTGAGTCAGCTTGAGGCCAAATACCTAGAGAAGGTTAGGTGCAGTACAGTCAGACGCGTTAGGGTTTCTTATTTTTGCTGGTTTACCTATCTTTACTGTGCTCATTTTCCTACAGCGGTGGCTCAGAGGTTAAGGCGCCGAGCTGCAGACTGGAAGGTCTGTAGTTCGGCAGTTCGAGATCCGAGTGCCGCGTGACAGAGTGAGCTCCCGTCTCTGGCCCCCAGCTCCTGCCAACCTAGCACTTCAAACGCAAGAAAACTGCAAGTGGATAAATAGGTACCGCTTCAGTGGGAAGGTAACCGCGTTCTGTGCGCCTTGGTATCTAGTCTTGCCGGACACATGACCATGGAGAAGTCTTTGGACAGCGCTGGCTCTTCGGCTTGGAAACTGAGATGAGCACTGGCCCCTAGAGTCAGATTCGACTAGCTTTCGAGCAAGGGAAACCTTTACCTTTACTGAACTCTAGTTGTTGTTAGATCTCTTTAATAAAAATAGTTTGTCACTCTGCTCAGGACCTCACGCCTCATTCGGTCACTTATAAGGGGAAGCCTACTGGGAAAGGAGTGTGTAGAGGGGTGAGGTGGGGCTCTGGGCCCTCCCAAGGAGACCCATACCAGAATGGTGGTGGCAGCCATTAGAGAACCTTCCTGGCCACTGCCTGCAACAAACCCCCTTTAGGGCGGGTTCCATTTTTCAGGGGGCCCTGGGCAGAGAAAGCCTTGGGACCCCTTTCTGCCTGCCACCAGCCCCCCTTTATACCTTTGCAGGTCCACCTGTGTTCCTCCTCTTACTTGTTAGAGAAGGTGGAGGACACTAGCAGTGTCCATGCTAGTTGCCACTACCACCTGAACACCCTTTTACCTCCAGCACTGGCCAGCACATGCAGGTGGGAGTGCTGTTGCCACAGCTACCACAGCACTGCCTCTGTATACCACGTGACTTTCCCCAGTGGCGTTGGGCAGCCGGGAGCAGGAGTGGCAGAGCACTTCAAGCGACAGATGGGGAAAGGCATGTAGACAGGTGACAGGGGATATGCACGGGTATGGGTCAGCAGCACTGGTCCCCCCCCACCAGGAGCCCTGGGCACTGGCGACTGCCCTGCCTCACAATACACTGACACCGCCACTGACCCCCATTCACATTTTACAGCAGCTAGTCAACGGCATCCAACCGGATGGGAGGGGGGAGTTGGCTCAGCTGCCTTGGCAACGGGACACTGTTCCCTTTCCCCCTTGCTCCGTCCTCCTCGCCAGTGTTACCACATCATTTCTCAAAGAGGCGCGAGAACAGGAAAGCACCTGAAAGGGGGCGGTTTTGAACAGTGTACTCAGGGATGGATCTACTATGAAACTAATGCAGCTTAAGCTTCAGGGCCCCTAATCCTGGAGAGGTTATTTCTAAATGTTTGTTATTAAAAAAAAAGGCTATTTTAGTGACAGAATCATAAGCCAATGGGTTGAAGTACTTAATATTGACCTTAGAACATGCTCCAATACCCGTTCCATAGCCTTGTTGGATGTTAGCCTACTGTTGCTGGTTGAGAAGGCCCCCTCCCCATAACGGTTCAAACCCCAGGGTCCAAAAAATGTAAGTCCGCCACTGGGTGTACTAGGATCTGTAAGAAGAGCCCCCACACCTTTCCAGCTCAGGAGAAGAGAGGAGCTGGTTGGGAGAGCAGACAGAGACCGCCTGTGATTCAGGTCTCCTACGGGTTCCCTCCGGAGACATCCATCAAGCCTCACCGACGTGCCAGAGTCACGCCTTGAAAACAAACAAAACAACGGCTTGCCCAGGCACTTCACATCTCCGTAACCTGCCAAGGATCTCTCAAACCTGTCGGCCTTGCATCTGTTCCGGGGAAAGGGAGCCCACACAGCCTGCCACTTCGGCAGGAGTGGGAAGCAAATTGTCTGTGATGGAGGGACGAAGGTTTTTGTTGCTCAGCCAAAACAGACAGGTATCGGAGAGGAGACAACCTAATTGCCTTTACCTAAACAGCTTGCAACTTTAGAAATCGGTGACTCAGCCGCGCACAAAAAAACAAACAGGGCAAACAATAGCCGCCGTTATTCTCTACGGGCACACCTGATACTCTGACGATGCCATATCTAGACCCAGGTGGGCAAGGGAATTGAAAACAAATCAGCCAGTATCATCATGCCCCTATATAAATCATTGGTGCGACCTCATTTGGAATACTGTGTACAGTTCTGGTCGCCACATCTCAAAAAGGATATTATAGCATTGGAAAAAGTGCAGAGAAGGGCAACTAGAATGATAAAAGGGTTGGAGAACTTTCCCTATGAAGAAAGGTTAAAACGCTTGGGGCTCTTTAGTTTGGAGAAACGACGGCTGAGGGGTGACATGATCAAGGTTTATAAGATTATGCATGGGATTGAGCAGGTTGAGGAAGAGGTACTTTTCTCCCTTTCTCACAATACAAGAACTCGTGGGCACTCCATGAAATTGCTGAGCAGTTGGGTTAGAACAAATAAAAGGAAATACTTCTTCACCCAAAGAGTGATTAACACACGGAATTCACTGCTGCAGGAGGTGGTGGCAGCTATAAGCATGGACAGTTTCAAGAGGGAATTAGATAAACATATGGAGCAGAGGTCCATCAGTGGCTATTAGCCACAGGGTATAGATAGGAACTCTCAGTCTGTGGCAGGTGATGCACTCTATTCTTGGTGCTGGAGGGGGCAGCAGTGGGAGGGCTTCTGGTGCCCTGGCCCCACTGCTGGACCTCCTGATGGCACCTGGTATATTTTGGCCGCTGTGTGACAGAGTGTTGGACTAGATGGGCCATTGGCCTGATTCAACATTGGCTTCTCTTATGTTCTTATGTTATGTAAGCAGTGTCCCCTCTAAGCTTGAGTTAGTGTGAGCTAGCTCATGGTTTTTTTAGCCTCCAGTTCACACATTTTTGTCTCAGCTTGGGAGCAAACTCACTGACGCAGCAGCCAATAGGCTCGCTCACAACTTTAATGCTGGTAGCTCACAAAGTAGGATTCTTTTTTGCTCACGAGACCTCACGGCTTAGAAGGAGCACTGGTGGGCAGCTGTATTGGTCTGAAGCAGCGGAACAAAATTGGAGTCCAGTGGCACCTTTAAGACCAACAAAGTTTTATTCAAAGTATGAGCTTTCCTGTGCAGGCACACATACTTCCTCAGATACATTGAAGTGGACGGTCACAGTTCATTCATGTAAGTAGAGGGTGCTGCAGCTAGTTTTACTTCATCTGTGTCCCACCTTTCTCCCCCAGTCTGGTGTAGTGGTTAAGTGTGCAGACTCTAATCTGGGAGAACCGGGTTTGATTCCCCACTCCTCCACTTGCAGCGGCTGGATGACCTTGGGCGAGCCACAGTTCTCTCGGAGCTGTTCTCTCATGGAAAGAGCTCTCTCAGCCCCTCACTGAGTGTCTGTTGTGGGGAGGGGAAGGGAAAAGGAGATTGTAAGCCACTCTGAGACTCCGAGTGAAGGGCAGGGTATAAATCCAATCTCCTCCTCCTCCTCCCCCAACGGGGACCCAAAGAAGCTTACAGCATTCCCAGCATTTTACTCTCAGAACAACCCTGTGAGATAGGTTAGGCTGAGAGTCTCTGGTCCTTCCTGCATTTCCCTGCCACTCTGGATTTTTCCAGTGTTCCAGTCGAGGCAATCCCATTCCATGACAAATCTGCATCCAAATAACCTAGGGCAACAGCAGGCCAAAATGAGGCAGTGCACTGAAGGGAGGGAATGTAATGCAGAATTGGGGGGGAAGGAAATCGGGAATAAAAAGAAGGTTGGACTCAATTTTAGTGCGGGGGACACACACCTGGATTAAAAAGAAGGTTGGACTCGATTTTAGTGCAGAATTGCTCGTAGGGCACCGCGGTGAACATGGATTAAAAGGAGAGTGCAGAAATTGATTTTAAAAACCCAAGATTCTTATCTTATAATACATGTAGTAACAACAGCAAGAATACTGTATGCTAAGTATTGGAGAAGAAATGAAGCACCATCAAGAGAAGAAATTTCAAATAAAATGAGCCTGCTGAAATGGACAAACTAACTTTAGAGGAGAAGAAGAAGAAGAAGAGATTGGATTTATACCCTGCCCTTCACCACCCAAAGGCATCTCAGAGCGGCTTACAATCTCCCTTCCCTTCCCCTCCCCACAACAGATGTCCTGTGAGGCAGGTGGGGCTGAGAGAGCTCTGACAGAAACTGCTCTTTTTCAAGAACAGCTCTTATCAGAACTATGGCTTGCCCAAGGTCATCCAGCCAGGTGCAAGTGGAGGAGTGGGGGAATCAAACCCGGTTCTCCCAGATTAGAGCCCGCGCACTTAAACAACACACCAAACTGGCTCTCTTAATGCTGAAAGACAAACAGAAGCAACTTTTGAAAATACATGGTCAAGATTCTATAAATGGACTGAAGGACATAATAGTTAAAATATATAGACATACAACCCTCTTAGAAGAACAACAAAAAAAGCCCCTCTACTTTTAAATATATATCTTGCTTTATCTCACAGTGAGGCAGATAAGCGGATAAGCTCCTGCTCTTATACAGAATTGATTCAGTCCTGGCTGGTAGCCATAGGACCTAGTTTTGGCAATAGCAGGTCAGTCTCATACCAAAATTTATTAATAAGAAGCAGGGAAAGAAAAGCTGAAAAGCAAATAATGGATCATGTTAAACAAAATATGAGAGTCTGTCTTTGTTACCTGTTAACTAGTGTTGAGATATATGTGTCATGGCTTTTTCTCAGCTTTTTCACTAATCCTTTTAATGCTGTAATTGTTTCATGATTTTATGATTATTATATTATTTATTGCTGTTTATATTATTTATTGCTGTTTTATTCGTTTGTAAGTTGCCCTGAGCCGGCCATCGCTGGGAGGGCAGGGTATAAGTTTGATAAATACATAAATAAATATATGCAGAAGATTAAAATATATATATAAGGTGGAACATAGAAAACAATTGATTAAATATGGTAAGAGGTACTTGTGCAGGTAAATTAATGATGTAATGGAATCCCCCCTATCCATGTATGTATGTGTGTTAGTGTTGTGTTTGTCTTAAAAAATAAAATGCTTTTTTAATTAAAAAAAAAGGACAGTGCAGAAAGGGCCTATGACTGATTGGCCAGGGTCACCCAACAAGCTTCCATTGCATAGTGAGGATTCGAACCTGGGTCTTGCTAGATCCCAGTCCAACACACTAACCTAACTTACATCATCAGGCTGGCTCTCAATAGCCAGCCCTGGCATCGATAAAGCATAATTTTTAAAAAAAAAAATTTAAAATTTAATTTTAATTTTTTTAAAAAAATTATAGTTGATCCTAGGGAATATGCAAATTCCAATTCCAAATTTACAATTTTAATTTCTTTTTTAAAAAATTATAGTTGTTCCTAGGGAATGTGCAAATTCCAATTCCAAATTTACAATTTTAATTTTTTTTTAAAAAAATATAGTTGATCCTAGGGAATATGCAAATTCCAATTCCAAATTTACAATTTTATTTTTTTAAAAAAAGAAATTATAGTTGATCCTAGGGAATATGCAAATTCCAATTCCAAATTTACAATTTTAATTAAAAAAAAATAAATTATAGTTGATCCTAGGGAATATGCAAATTCCAGTTCCGCCTCCTGCAGCTATTGACTCAATTGCAGCCCAGAGAAAGGGGACTGGTGACAAGGAAGGAAAGGTTTCTCCTTGTGGAAGCTAAAGGGCTGGAGTAACTTCTCCACGAAAGGCAGAAGAGAAGAGACTGAAGCAACCGGTATGCAGGCCACCCTTGCCAAAGGCGGTTCTTCTTAAGAAGTGTGAAAGAAATAAAAGAGAGGAGGGGTGGAAAAGACGGTGGAGCAAAAAAACGTTATGAAACACTTCATAAATTACTAGGCCAAGGAACACCGAAGCTAGAGCCAACCTTTTCACCTGACAGCTCATCTAATTACTCAGGTACAATCACACTCGCTGGTCATAAAATTAATTCTCCAAGGCTAGCGTCAGGGGATTTGATTCATACCTTTGTTAGGCATCCAGAGCGGAGCTTTCGGAAATGGAAATGCTACTTACATAGGATTTCACTGGTATGGGAGGGAGGGGAGGGGTAAAGAATGCCCAATGACCCTGTCTAAGTAAGCAAACTAGAAAGGCAAAGTTCAAAAAAACCCTTGCCTTTCAACACAGCGTTATCTGGGAGAGTATGCATTTCCCAATGTTTAGCGTGCGCCAAAGCTGCTGGTTAGGTTTCCCTGTATGCAGACTGTCGGCAGACTGTATGCAGATTGTCAGCATTTAACTGCACGTGGTTTGAAAAGCAAAGATATGGAAACATATTTTTGGCATCCGCAAAATTAATCTGGGGTCCATGTTCGAATCGGAAAAGTTGGCAATCACGGTTAGGTGGCCGTAAACATTCACCAACGCATCTGCGCATTTGCAGACAAAGTTTGTCTGCGGTTGTCAGCACTGATATGCAAAACGGTTACATTCTCTGAAATTCAAATATTCGCCCTTCGATTTTAACTATGCTAGCCACATGCAAAGCTGGAAATGACACATGATTTTGTTTTCTTAATTGCAGTCCCTCTCTTAACACCCTAGCTAAGGAAGCACTTTCCATAAAGTGAACAACATAATAAAATTAAACGGGTTAATTAAAACACCACAAAGTGTCGAAAACTGGAATGGAAGAACAAGTAAGATCCCAAGAAGAAAGAAATTAACCCAAGATCAGGAATCTGAGTTGTAACCACATCTAGCTTAGAGTCAATGAGAGCGATGACCTTGCAAAACTATAGTAGGAATTGGGGGTGGGGGGAGTAGACATCTGACTCACATCTGACTTGGATTGCTGCCCCAAAACTTATTAAGCGGGGAATTCTTTCACTCGGTCCACCCTGCCACCAAGGAGGCAAACAAACACAAGTCTATGGCACAAGAAGGAAAACGCGAGGCTTTCAGATCACAGAGGCGGGGAAAGTGAAATGCAGAGCTGGTTATTCAGAATGTAATTAGCTGTTCTCGGGGGCAACTAGTCCTTGTCATTACCTAGCTCATGTAACTGGAAATTCATGGTCTTGTCCTCAAAAGGACTTTGGTGGCAGCATCCGCAGCACTTTAATTAGTTGCCACTACTGGCATTCCTTAAAACGACACACATGGAAAATGGGGTGCTTGCCCGGAACACTTCTTTGATCGGTCTGTCCGTGGGGTCCCCCTTCGCACTTGCCCGGAGATACGATTTGGAATCGTCCAGAGCTGGCCTTTCGCTGCAAAGGTCCTCTTGCTCAGAAAAGTCCAGAGCTCAAGACGTTTCTGAATCGCGGCTCTGAGGAAGCGCAAAGCCATCAGTGTGACAACCGGAGACGGCCTCTCCCCACGTGAGCCCCGGAGAGCTTTATGCTGTTCTGATCAATGCCTCTGGGTGATTTCCCAACCCAAGGGACGTCCACCTAGCCTCAACCAGGGCACGGGCTTTTTTTGGTCCTTGACCCAACCTGGTGGAACATGCTCCCTGTGGGACTTATTATACTTCCGCAGGGCCTGTAAAACAGAGCATTCCGCCAGGCTTTCGGTTGAAGCAGCGGACGTTCAACCATTCTGGCCTCCCCTGCTTATGGCCTCTTTCCAGTGCCTTGCTGTTTTAAATAATACTATTGGGCGCTGGTGGCTCAGTGGTTAAGATGCTGAACTGCAGACTGGAAGGTCGATAGTTCGGCAGTTTGAGACCTGAACGCCGCATGATGGCGTGAGCTCCCGTCTCTGGCCCCAGCTCCTGACAACCTAGCAGTTCAAAAGCAATTGCAAATAGATAAATAGGTACCACTTTGGTGGGAAGGTAACAGCATTCCGTGCACCTCGGCACTTAGTCATGCTGGTCACATGACCATGGAAACGTCTTCGGACAGCGCGGGCTCTTCGGCTTGGAAACTGAGATGAGCACCGCCCCCTAGAGTCGGATTCAACTGGTTTTCGAGCAAAGGAAACCTTTACCTTTATTGGGCACTAGAGTTTTTGGGGGTACCTATATTCACCTGATATGAGGCACAGGGTTTGTTACTGTTTATCGTGCCATCTAGTATTTTACTGGTTTTATTGTTTTATGGATTTTATGTTGAAAGCTGCCCTGAGCCCACTTGTGAGGAAGGGCGGGGGTATCAATTAATTAAATAAATGATATTAAATATAATAAAGAAGTAACAATAATGCTTCATACGTAGCAACATTAACTGAGGTCCAAACAATATCATCAAGTTTATGCAGTTGTGTTCAACAGGAGAAACCAATTCTAACAGATGGCAGTGAACATAATTCTTACATGATTTTTTTTTTAAAAAACCCTGCTATATAGTTTAGAACAGCTTTGTATTGAAAGGAAAAGGTTTTCCTTACTCAAAAGCCAGTCAAATCCAACTCAAGGGGGTGGTGCTCGTCTCCATTTCCAAGCCGAAGAACCAGCGTTGTCCAAGGACATTTCCATGGTCATGTGGCTGGCATGCCTAAATGCCAAGGCGAACGGAACGCTGTTACTTTCCCACCAAAGCGGTACCTAATTATCTACTTGCAGTTTCTCACTTTCGAACTGCTAGCTTGATAGGAGCTGGGGCCAGAGACGGGAGCTCACTCCGTCATACGGCACTCGGGTCTCGAACTGCCAAACTACTGACCTTCTGGTCTGCAGGTCAGCATCTTAACCTTGTACTATGCCCACCTAATTACTATCAGGGAAGGAAGGCAAATGTGGTATAGCCTGATCTCATCAGAGCTCAGAAGCTAAGCAGGGTCCGTACATGGAAGGGAGACCACCGAGGAAGACTCTGCAGAGGAAGGCCATGGCAAACCACCTCTACTTCTCACTTGCCGGGAAAGCCCCTCACCGTAGTTGGCATAAGTCGGCTACAATTTGACGGCTCTTTATTCACACACAAATACTCTGAAAATGCAGTATCTCCTCATTTACTGAATTAAAATATTCAACTGCCTTCTGAAAAATTAGGGCATTTTTTTTTAAAGAGGGGATATTTTTCTCTTCCACTCAGAAAGCTACCACTGAGATCCGCTGGGATTTGCTTGCACAGAGCTTAAAATCATCTTCACCAGGGACATGAACCAATAAGGGGAGCAGAAAGTGTTTTCAGCGGCAACTTTCAAAATCCCTACTTTAGTGTAATACCGCTGAAATCAATGAGACTTCTTGAGAGTCAGCTGCGGAAGATGACAGAACTGCTGTCTTCCTTTGCAAAGAATGATCAGATAATTCACAATTTTAAACATATCTGGCTTTACTTAAGTCGATTTGGACTGGTATTTGAGTACAAAAACACAGGACTGACAGCTCACAAGGACGAGGTTGTCGAACTTGCCTTTAATATTCATCTGCATCGTGCATTCGTCGGAAGTAGGGCTGATCCATGCCTTGTATTAATATGGAGTAGGATATGAACCCCCCACCCTTCAACAACCAGTCTAGGTCCATTTGAACTGTCGGGAATTTTGTTACTGGACTCCACAGGTTGTACTGTGATTTTCTCAGTGGCAACTGACTTTGGCTGAATTCAGACTGGCAGTTTGAAGTGGGAGCCAGTTGTGGCAAAAAAGCCCCAGAACAAACTGTTCCGGGTTTTCCCGGTCACATTGCACCGACTGATGCGGGAGCATACCAGGAGGAGGTGTGTGGGAGTGTTCAGACTGCTGGCCCGGATGCGCAGCTGTAAACGGCTCTTTCCTGGCAAATCTGCTATGTGTGCATGTGCGCATAAGCGCATATGCGCATATGCGTTGATGCACACATAGCCGATTTGGATCTCATTGTGTCAGCACCACATTGGGCGGTAGAGCGGAGCACAGCCAATCATATCGCTGCTCCCTTACACACAACACGGGTTGCTCCCGGCTTTCAGGCTGGTGTTCACACTTCCCGGAAGTGGAATGAAGCGGGATAAACGGGGATTTGCTACCACTTTCACCAGGTATCTTTTAAACGCAGGAGCGAAGTGGAACAGCATGGGTTGACTATGGGTGGGGAATGCCAGGCAGATGTGCCTGTGTGAACGCCCCCTTTAATCCGCTTGTAAAACGTGGCTGAAACGTGGTTATAGCGGGGCAAACTGCCAGTCTGAACTCAGCCTTTATTAACCAAAGCACCACCTGAAATACGCAGGCTCAAACCCGAGCCACAACTTGAAGCATGCGAGGAACTTGCTTTTGGCTGATCATCTGCGAGCCTCAGACATTATCACACGGATGCTGACCAGTGCTCCCTCTAAGCTGAGTCAGTGTGAGCTAGCTCACAGTTTTTCAGCCTCCGGCTCACACATTTTTGTCTTAACTCAGGAAGGAGGGCTCCAGGGCAAACTACTTTATGCAGCAGCCCAATGGCTCGCTCACGACTTTAATGCCAGCAGCTCACAAAGTAGGATTTTTGCTCACAAGACTCTGCAGCTTAGAGGGAACATTGATGCTGACTCAGCAACAACAAAAAGGGGGTAATACGGCTGGAGGGAAGCCTGCGCGCGTGACTTTGGAAACCAAACGTTTTCGGAAGCATGTTTTCACACTGCTATACCTCGTTTAGCTGCTTTGGGGTTAGAGCGACACATAACAGAAATGATCTAATACCACAGTACATTAAAGATTGTCACGGACTGTTTGCAAGCGCCATTAATAATGTGTATGTGTTCTGAATTTGGGCCAACGTTCACTCCCCCCCCCCACAATCTGGTACATAAAAATGTTCCTGTGCTACAGAGACAAACCCCACCAGGGTGAAATAAGGCACCCAATCCTAAATTGAAGCATGGACAGCAGAGAAAAAACATAGGTTGACATAAGAACATAAGAGAAGCCAATGCTGAATCAGGCCAATGGCCCATCTAGTCCAACACTCTGTCACACAGCGGCCAAAATATACCAGGTGCCATCAGGAGGTCCAGCAGTGGGGCCAGGACACTAGAAGCCCTCCCACTGCTGCCCCCTCCAGCATCAAGAATAGAGGGCATCACCTGCCCCAGACTGAGAGTTCCCATCTATACCCTGTGGCTAATAGCCACTGATGGACTTCTGCTCCATATGTTTATCTAATTCCCTCTTGAAACTGTCCATGCTTGTAGCTGCCACCACTTCCTGTTGTTATGTTAATCACTCTTTGGGTGAAGAAGTACTTCCTTATCTGTTCTAACCCGACTGCTCAGCAGTAGTAATCAGAGGGCAATTCTGCCTCTAGCATTCGCTCTATATTTTCTCAACTGGGAGGAAAAAGGCCAGCTCAAAACCACATTCAGGTAACCTGGGCCAACGCTGTACTGACTGCAACGTCACCCCGGAACGGCCATAAAAAAGGCCATAAATCTATGCAGAAGGTACCATAAAAACCAGATGATCAAAGGAAGCGAAAGCGGCATGCATTGTGGAGGCTACCATAAAAACCTGATGATCAAAGGAAGTGAAAGCGGCATGCAATGCAGAGGGGAATTTCTGTTCCAAAGTAGGTTTCGTAAAAAAACAGAGGGGAAAGCCAATGTAGAATCAGCCAGAGTTGCAGCAGAGAAAGGCAATCATAACATTGCATCTTTGAAGAAAGTTTCAGAAGGAAGTTGTGTTGATCTCCGGTAGAAGTATGAGATCTGAGTCCAATCGCACCCTAGAGACCAAGAAGGTTTTGGGGAGCTATGACCTTTCAAGACTCCAAGCTCTCCTTTGTCAGATACCTCTTTGAGGGGACAAAGTGTGAGTCCAGCGGCACCTTTAAGACCGACAAAGTTTTATTCAGAGCATAAGCTTGCGTGTGCAAAGCACACAGAGGTCTGACAGAAGTATGCATTGCACACAAAAGCTTACACTTTGAATAAAACTTTGTCGGTCTTCACGGTGCCACTGGACTCAAAACTTTGTTCTGCTCATTCAGACTGACACGGCTACACCCTCTTCGAGGGAGACGACACTGTCGTTAGCTGCATCGGAAGAATCATTCGGAAAAACGCCCTGACAAAATAAGGCAAATGTAAAGGTTTCCCGTGCTCGAAAGCTAGTCGAGTCCAACTCTAGCACTCGGTGCTCATCTCCGTTTCCAAGCCGAAGAGTCAGTGCTGTCCAAAGACGTTTCCAAAGTAATAGAAGAGACAGGCAAGTAACACTGGTTAAAAATAGCAGGTTAGCACAAGGCAGTAAAGAAGATTAATGGAAAAGAAGAAATGTGGATAGATGAGCCAATGGAAGAAAAATATAAAGAAATGATTAAGAAGAAACGAGGGGTAGTAGGGAAAATATATAAAAAGATGATATTAAATAAAGATCAAATAACAGAGTATTTACAAAAAATGTGGCATAGAGAAGGTCAGTTAACAGAGAGGATGGTAGGAAAAATTATGAAAGGAATAGATGAAATCAAGGTAATTAAATTTAAATAACTTGAATATAAATATCTCACAAAATGGTACAAGACACCCGCCCAATTGGCTAACATGTTTCCGGGATTAAGTTCCCTTTGCTGGCATTGTAGACATTTCCGTGGTCATGTGGCCGACATGACTAGATGCAGAGGCGCACGGAATGCTGTTCCCTTCCCACCGAAGCGGTACCTGTTTATCTACTTGCAATTTCTTGCTTTCGAACTGCTAGGTTGGCAGGAGCTGGGGCCGGAGACGGGAGCTCACCCCGTCATGCGGCACTCGGATCTCGAACTGCCGAACTACCGACCTTCCGGTCTGCAGCTTCAGCGTCTTAACCTCTGAGCCACCGCGCTCCCCCTGACAAAATACTTTGACGGAAATCTGGAATAACAGTAAAGACATCCTACGGGACAATGAACACCTCACTGATGCTATGTCTCTCCCAATAATCGGGTAAAGTCCGGTTACCATCCATTTTTAAAAAACAACAAACCAAACTTTAGGCGTGATCCACCCCGCTTGGTCTATTCCCCTCCCACACCACTTCCTTTCCCCTCCTCCTCAATCACCCGCATTCATCAGCTATTTAGCACTGATTAGATAAACAATGGAGAGGTGCTAATTAGCCCTGTCAGAACTTAAGAGCTGATAGGAAACCCCCTCCCTGTTAAGCAACAAGCGGAGTTATCTGGCAGGTATTGTTCCCCATCAATCTTCTCCGGCATCTCAAGTTCCATTGTATTTTAATTGTTCCAGGGAAAACAAACTTTCCATCAATGCAAAAAAAAAGAAGAAGTTAAATTACTTCACATTCAAGGCTCTGATTTTCAGCAGCGCTTAACCCGAAGTAAAGCTCTTTCGCTTCAGGGGGATTTATGAGTAAATCAATATGATTAGAGTTACGGAGTAAATTAGAGGTTGAACGTTCAGGATTTCTAGCACCTGTTTTATTGCTCCTGCCCATCTCCACGTGTTTGCATGTAGGCAACGTGGATTTTAAAAAATGCACACCTGAAAAGTCGTACGTTTGCACGCGCATACGATTCTTACAACCATGTTACAATTTAATCTCGTTTTTTAAGGAACGCAAGACATCCCGCCCCGAAAATTCAACTAACTGGATATGCAGTTAAGAGAGTATTATGCTGATAAGGGACTCCATGGGAGACTCTCACAAAGAACTTAAGGAATTTGGATAAATATTGACATAATGGTTGGGGAACCTCCAAAACTGTTTTATGTGCGGCACAGTTGTCTCAAAGGTATCTTGAAGACTTACCGTCTCCATTACAAGAACACAGTTCTCATCTGCCAAAGGTTTTTGTTTCTGCTTACGGCCTTTGTGCTGGACAATGCATGTGATTTCCATAATTAGTGTAGAGAAGTGGGGGGGAGGGAACTATTTTGGGGAAAGCTAGACTACTGCAGTCTTAGCGTCATGCTACTAACTCTGCTAGGAAGGAGAAAATACTTCCCACATCCACATAATAAACATATATGCAAGCAAAGGATGAAAACAGCAGCTCCGGACACTTGACACATCAGAAAATGACCGGAATCAAATCTTTTGGTAGCAGCGCTCTGCCTCTGCTAAAGATCTTGGGGGCTGGTTAACTTTTATTAGAGTTGTTATTAAGAAACTCAATCCATATACTTAAAAAAACCCAAACCCCACCTAGATCCCGCGTAAGATACAGAACTTAGCAAGAGCCTGTGAAAGTCTATGAAAAACAGACTCGCGTGTTTTAAATAAAACCTCTGGCCAGAAAGCACCAGCAGCAGCACAGAGAGAGAAAGAAAGATCCCAACTTTTTTTCTAACGAGTTGCTACTTAAATGTTAAACAGTGCTCCGTGAACCATTTTATATTAAAATTGGAGAGTTCTGAACATCACACATACAAGTAGCATTGTTTGACACAGTGCCATTTTGATGATAAATTGCAATCTGCAGCTCAAAATAATTCTACCCAGGGATTAACATTTCAGAGCCTGAGCCAGAGATTATGTGTGTGGATCTTGAATTTCATCATCTCCCTTTGGCACAATAGCTCATTCTTCCCTCTCTCTTTTTTTTTCATCTATTCTCTCATGAAGGGTCAGGAAAGCTTAGCCTTGCTGTTTCATTCATTTCATCTCTACATTAACCAGATACCTTGCAGTCTTTAGTTCTTACATGTTATTCCATTACAAATACTATAGCAACACGGCACTGACTCCCCCCCCCAACAACCCGGACAAGAGTTCCGTACTAAATCAAAGGCTGCCATCAAGTGGCTGAAGCGCACCAAGCAGCGTTTTTTCCGGAAGAGGTTTCGTCAGGACACGGGCGATTAAAGTTCCACCGCAATGTGAGGGCTTCCAGGAAATTTCGGGAGGCCCAATTAATCAGCGTTCCTTCATGTGCTCCTTTATCTTGATCTCGTTTTTTCAGACTTACTGATAGAGGCGCTTCCATGCCTTTTCAGATTAGCCGCAGGGTGCAAATTGCATGCCCCGACATTGGTGCATATCGACATCACCGAAAACAACAGTGGGCTGCCGCCATGCTGGTGACTTTAGATTTTTTTTTCACATTTCTTTTCAAACCTTTGTCCCATTCTTTACGACCCCGACCAACGCTTGACAATAGATTGCACCCAGATGTCTCGCTAGTTTGGTGCAGTGGTTAGCAGCATGGTCTCTAATCTGCGAGAACCGGGTTCGATTCCCCATTCCTCCAAATGCAGCTGCTGGTGTGACCTTGGGTCAGTCATAAGTTCTTTCAGAGCTGCTCTCTCAAGGGCAGTTCTCGAGAGAGTTCTCTCAGCCCCACCTACCTCACAGGGTGTCTGTTGTGCAGAGGGGAGGGGAAAGGAGATTGTCAGCTGCTCCGAGACTCCTTTGGGCAGTGAAGGGCGGGGTATAAATCCAGTCTCCTCCTCCTCTTCTAGTTTACTGTAAATTACATTTGTATATTTTACACCCACACATATATATATTAGAATACATGTGTGTGTGTGTGTCTAAAATATACAAAGGTAATTTACAGTTTTTGCTGTCAAATTGCAGCCAATTTACAGCAATCCCGCCAGGCTTTCAAGGCAAGAGACGTTCAGAGGTGGGTTGCCGCTGCCTGCCTCTGCGTAGCAACCCTGGACTTCCTTGGTGGTCTCCCATCCAAGTTCTAACCAGCGCCGACCCTGCTTAGCTTCTGAGATCCGATGAGATCGGGCTAGCCTGGGCCATCCAGGCCTGGGAAGGGCTGTCTTAGGTACTTTAAATTTGCTTGGGGAAAGAACACCTGGAGCCCAATGCGAAACAACAACAAAAACCCACCATTAGCAAGGAGATCTTACAGCCTAGCAATCTTCTCTCTTGTCACCAACCGCTCTCATAATGCTATTTTTCAAGGTCAGAGGGAAGAACCCCCTCCGTATTTTTGATAACGAGGGCTTGAAAACTATCTTCAAAGCACAGTCTGATTAACTGTTGATATGTTCAGCAGAAATGATGCCTAGCATCTGTTGATCACCATGGCTTAGCCTGATGGACACCAAGGGAAGGTTTTCCCTCTGACTTTAATCTCAGTTTAGGGAGACTTATTTTGATAATCTCGCCACCTGTGCCGTTTACTCGGAAGTAAGTCCCACTGAGTTCACTGGGGCTTACACTCCAAGAAATTGCACGGGATTAAGAATGTAACCTTCTTGTAGGCGATACTGGAAAACCAACAGAAGACAGGCGGACAGCATGCGTTTTGACACCGAGAATAACCCAAAGTTTGTTGGTGATAAACTCACACCTGGTCTACCGATGGATGTACCTTCCTCTCCTTGTTCATCCTCTCTCCTTAAATTTTTTTTCCAAAGATGGGCCACAGGATCCCATAGTGTGACACGTCATAAGACGGATGTCTAGGGAAGGAACTCACAGCAAGTGTAGGACTTGCCGATAATTTTTGAGAAGGTTGCCCCTTTAACTTCCAATTTGTCCTCTGGTACAACTCAAGATGTTCCAGATCACTGCATTTTTTTTTTTGTTCAGGGTCTCTGAGGCCCTGGTTAGTGCTTGGATGGGAGAGCACTGAGGAAGTCCAGGGTTGCTACACAGAGCATTTCTCATTTTTCAATGAAAATGTCTAGACAGTGTGTAGCTGCAATAAAGAAGGCCGACGCTATGCTGGGGATTATTAGGAAGGGAATTGAAAACAAATCAGCCAGTATCATCATGCCCCTGTATAAATCATTAGTGCGACCTCATTGGGAATACTGTGTACAGTTCTGGTCACCACATCTCAGAAAGGATATTATAGCATTGGAAAAAGTGCAGAGAAGGGCAACTAGAATGATGAAAGGGTTGGAACACCTTCCCTATGAAGAAAGGTTAAAATGCTTCGGGGCTCTTCAGCTTGGAGAAACGACGGCTGAGGGGTGACATGATCGAGGTTTATAAGATTATGAATGGGATTCAGCAGGATTGAGAAAGAAGTACTTTTCTCCCTTTCTCACAATACAAGAACTCGTGGGCACTCCATGAAATTGCTGAGCAGTCGGGTTAGAACAGATAAAAGAAAGTCCTTCTTCGCCCAAAGAGTGATTAACATATGGAATTCACTGCCACAGGAGGTGCTGGCAGCTACAAGCATGGACAGTTTCAAGAGGGAATTGGATCAACATATGGAGCAGAAGTCCATCAGTGGCTCTTAGCCACAGGGTATAGACGGGAACTCTCAGTCTGGGGCAGGTGATGCACTCTATTCTTGGTGCTGGAGGGGGCAGCAGTGGGAGGGCTTCTAGTGTCCTGGCTCCATTGCTGGACCTCCTGAGGGCACCTGGTATATTTTGGCCGCTGTGTGACAGAGTGTTGGACTGGATGGGCCATTGGCCTGATTCAACATTG
This sequence comes from Gekko gecko, assembly GCA_029375565.1. NCBI lineage: Eukaryota > Metazoa > Chordata > Lepidosauria > Squamata > Gekkonidae > Gekko > Gekko gecko. Next base: position 340,322,204 of record JAPDNY010000001.1, on the reverse strand, counting down.
ACTTCTCTTATGTTCTTATGTTCAGAGACCGGCAAAGGCAAACCACTACTGAACAACTCTTGCCCTGTAAACTCTACGGGGTTGCCATAAATTAGCTGTGTCATTTTCCACCACCACCATCTTAGGGAATGCTCCTCGGGGACGTCAAACCACCAGGATCAGAGCTTTCCCAGTAGTGCCTTCCGTTCCGGGTAATTCATAGCTACATGGCGGGTTCCCACCACACTTTCACAACTGCAGCGGCAGTACAGCTTTCAGCAGTTCTCTTACAAAGGAATTTCAAAGGGGAGATGTGATGAACCCTTCTCACTCAGGTAAGAGGGGACCTCAGGAGCCTAAACCTTTCCTGACAGGTATAAAAGAATGGCACCGATACTGTGGTTTTAAAATAAAATAAGAAGGTTTATTCTTTATAAAAGGCAGGGAAATGGGAAAATGGTTTTAAAGGTTTGATATGAACCAAACAGTCGGCAACCCAAAAGTTCCCAATATGAACACTATTAACATTGTTGAAGGCTTCTTAAAATCCAGAACCCTCCGACTCTCAAAGCACGGCAAGATAAAACATGGGAACAGTCTGTAATGGCGAAAATAACAGACCTGAATCACAGTGTGCCAATGCAAAGCGCTAAGTCACATGCAAAATCCAAGCGAAAATGGGAACCAGTAATAAATTATCTGACAAGACATGAAAGAATCCGATCTAGTCCACAGTACCATAAATGGTTATTTGTCTGAAAGTACCAACAAAAAAATAAAAAGACTCAATCAAGGAAAAAGGCAAACTAACATACTTAGTTCATTCTACACAACATGAAAACCAGCAGCAGCCACATTAGTGATAAATAAGAGAAATATTGGAAAACTGTTATAAGAGGTGGTAGAGTCACTTTGGTGACTTCGCAGGCTGCATAACTGTAAAATTGTAACACTTTGGTTCATGTATGTAGTTATGTGGAGAAATAAAAAAAGAATTCCAAAATAAAATAATATAAACAATAAACCCTATAAGACGTTTCTTTAAAACAGGCAGGCAGTTGTAATGACAGAGGACATAAATGTAATGTATTCTGTGAAAGTGTAATGCACCCATTAAGAACCTATGTTAAGCTTCATTCCTAGACAAGGATTGTAATCCAGCACTTCTGATTGGTTGTCTAGGAATCGCCGTCCAATCCGGACGAACCACAAACTCTTGGTGGGAACGAACCTTATTGGTTGTTATCCGAGTAATCGCATTGGTTACTTTCTGTAAATAGGTGTGGCTACATTAGCCTGGGAATGTTTAAAAGGAGCGAAGCTCCACTGTTTGTCGGTCATCTGTTCGATCTGTTGCTGCTGTTCTGGTCGACTTTGAGCTGTCGCTGAATAAAGCTGAATCGCTTAGCTGAAAGTGTCATACTTACCAAATAAACAATGACTAAACCAGGGTTCCCCTGACTGGACCACCCTCCTAAATACTGTGAGAGACTGATGAGTTCTTGTATTGTGAGAAAGGGAGAAAAGGACCTCTTTCTCGACCTCCTCTATCCCATGCATAATCTTGTAAACCTCGATCATGTCACCCCTCAGCCGTCGTTTCTCCAGGCTAAAGAGCCCCAAGCAGTTTTAACCTTTCTTCACAGGGAAAGTGTTCCAACCCTTTTAACCAGAAGAGAAATCCTTTGGAAGGACTGCAACAAGTTCTGTGAGGTTTAAATCACGAAAACGGCTCAACAGATCTGATTTCTGATCGACAGCAGGGTTAAGGTATAACAGAATAATAAAATCCAGTGTAACGGCTACCTCATGAGAACCTGTCAGCAAATTCTCCGACTGGCTGCCTCTGTTTCCAAATAACAGACTGCAGGGGGCTGCCAATTATTGGTGCCGGACCAGCGGGACTGTAAGCCGTGGCCTTTAAAAGTCTCTTAACCACTCCGCTGCTGAAGCGGCGAAGAATCCGACAAAGAAGCACGCATTGCTATGCCTTCTCACTCAGGCCCCGAATGTGCCCTCCCAGTTAGCTAGTCCAAAATAAATGGTGTCTTTCAAGGCAACAGAACGAATTTAGAGCCCAGTGGCACCTTTAAGACCAACAAAGGTTGAGTCAAGATATGAGCTTTTGTGTATACGCACACTTCCTCAGAAACACTGAAATGGAAGCTAACAGTTCAGATATATAGGCAGATGACTCTTCACAGGTGAACAGTAAAACAAATTTAAGAGTCCAGGGGCACCTTTAAGACCAACTAAGGAGTGAAGTTCCTACAAAAGAAGAAGTTATTACTAAAATACTGGAAACGGCTGAGATGGACGGTTTAACTACGATATTACGAGGAAATAATAAAGAAGACTTTCAAAACACATGGTCAAGGTTTTACCAGCGGATAGAAGACAATGGAATGTGAATTCCTGGATTTCAAACCGCAATTAAAAGAACCAAGAAACATAGACTTAATTATTAACAAAAGGAATATAGTACATTTATAAGGTGAAAAAGTATTAGACATTTTATAAAAAAATAGAATAAGAGGTCAAAGATGTTTTTAAGAAAGTATAAGTGTCTTCCGCTATATATGTTATGTTTGTCGTTGTTTGTCATGAAATTAAAAAAACATATTAAAAAAAAGACCAACTAAGGTTTATTCAAGGTATGAGCTTTCATGCGCATGGACACTTTTTCAAATACATTAGAATGGAACGTAAGGTCCAAACTTATAGACGGGCTGAACAGCAAATTAACACGTAACATGATGAAGATGCTTTAAGCTATGCAAAAACATAATTAAATAACAAGCAAAGGTTATAAGTTCTTTTGTAAAACAGTATAACAGATGAAGGGGTGTGTGTGGCAGCTTACAGGTTAAGATGCTGAGTTGCAGAACAAAGGTCTGTAGTTCGGAAGTTCGAGACCCGAGTGCCGCGTGACGGAGTGAGCTCCTGTCTCTGGCTCCAGCTCCTGCCAACTTAGCAGTTCGAAAGCAAGACATTTCAAGTAGATAAATAGGTACCGCTTCGGTGGGAAGGAAGCAGCGTTCCGTGCGCCTCAGCGTTTAGTCATGCCACATGACCACGGAAACATCTTCAGACACCGCTGGCTCTTCAGCTTGGAAACAGAGATGAGCACCACCCCCTAGAGTTGGATTCAACTAGCTTTTGAGCAAGGGAAACCTTTACCTTTAACCTTTTATAATAGACTAGGAATAAGGCCCGTTGTGGAAATAAATACAACGGGCTCTAGAAAGAGGCTCTGGGAGAGTGCCCGGCTTTGGGCACTCAGTGACAATTTGCTGTGGCAATCTCAGCAGGGTATAATGACAGAGTCCACCATTTTCTCCAGAGGAACTGATCTTTGCTACCTGAAGAGCAGTAGTAATTTTGAGTGATTTCCAGCCCATCCCCAAGATTGGTAACAGTGGTTCCCCAGGAGGGAGTGGCTGGTTTGGAGGGTGGAGTCTATGGCATTGTACCTGTCTGAGGTCCCACCCCTCCTCAACACTCACCCTCTCCAGGTTCGACTCCTCAAATCTCCAGGAATTTCCCAACCTGGAGTTGACAACCCTGTCTCCCTCCCAGCCAACCATCAACCTACCATTAGTTTTCCATCTCCTCCCCCATCCCTCCTACAAAGCGGTTGTAATTTTGAGTGATCTCCAGCCACCACCTGGAGATTGGCAACAATGGTTCCCCATCAGTCAGGGAATGGCTGGATTGGAGGGTGGAGTCTATGGCATCGTACCTGTCTGAGGTGCCACCCCTCCTCAAACTTCACCCTCTCCAGGTTCCATCCCTCAAATCTCCAGGAATTGCCCACCTGGAGTTGGCAACCTGATCAGGACTGGGCCCAATGCGTTTTCTCACAAAGGCCAACATAGGTGTGGAAAGGGCCTTTTACTGACAGAGGAGAAAGTACAGGTGCCAACTCTGATTAGGGAAATACCTGGAGATTTGGGGGGTGGATCCTGTGGAGGGCAGCATTTGGGTGTGTGTGGAAGGACTCAGCAGGGTATAATGCCATAGAGTCTACCCTCCAAACTAACCATTTTCTCCCGGGGAACTGATCTCTGTCATCTGGAGGTCAATTGTAACAGTGGGAGATCTCCAGGTCCCACCTGGAGATTGGCAGCCCTAGGGGAAAGCTCAGCCGCACAGCGAGGAGTTGAAGAAAATGGTCTGATGGTCGCTGGCCCACCTCGTTAGCCAGCCAGCCATGCTGAAGCTAAGCAGAAGAAAGAGCCTTTTCCCATTTATTCTGACAGGAAAGTGGCCATTGGGGAGGGGGTTATGGGCGGGGGAGGGGGTTATGCTGAAAGTCCTTTGTTTTTTTACTCACCTCACAGAACCAAGCTTGGCTGCCACTGAGGGGACAGTCCCTCACAGGAGTCAAGAGAACTGTCTTCCTCAGGAGACTGAGCTGTCTGCCAGGGAGAGTGGGTAGGGAAGAGGAGCAGACCCAGCACCCGGCCAATGGCACGCGAGTACTCTTGAGTGGCGGCTGATGGGCCAATGGCTGAGGGAGGGCATTTTACAGCCAATGGGAGCGCATGGAATCTTGCGAAACCAAAAGATAAATATTTATAAGGAGAGATGAAGAGGTATCTGCCTATATATCTGGACTGTTAGCTTCCACTTCAATGTATCTGAAGAAGTGTGCCTGCACAGGAAAGCTCATACCTTGAATAAACCTTTGTTGGGCTTAAAGGTGCCCCGGAACTCCAAATTTGTTCTACCATTTCAGACCAACACGGCTCACCGACCACTTGTATCTATTTTCAAGACAATGGACAGCTATAGTGCAGGAAGCAATTTTATAGCTAAGGCTCGCAAAAAGGGCACCGAAAACATTGTGAGAAGGGGCGCGTGAAAACTGTATGTGGAACTGTAACATCGTATTGGGCATTAACCTCTGAACAAGTACCCGATACATATCCACAATAATGAATGTACCAGAGTCAATACTGACATGATCGAGGTTTATAAGATTATGAATGGGATTGAGCAAGTTGAGAAAGAAGTCCTTTTCTCCCTTTCTCACAATACAAGAACTCGTGGGCACTCCATGAAATTGCTGAGCAGTCGGGTTAGAACAGATAAAAGGAAGTCCTTCTTCACCCAAAGAGTGATTGACATATGGAATTCACTGCCACAGGAGGTGGTGGCAGCTAAAAGCATGGACAGTTTCCAGAGGGAATTAGATAAGCATCTGGAGCAGAAGTCCATCAGGGGCTATTAGCCACAGGGTATAGATGGGAACTCTCAGTCTGGGGCAGGTGATGCACTCTATTCTTGGTGCTGGAGGGGGCAGCAGTGGGAGGGCTTCTGGAGTCCTGGCCCCACTGCTGGACCTCCTGATGACACCTGGTATTTTTGGCCACTGTGTGACAGAGTGTTGGACTAGATGGGCCATTGGCCTGATTCAACATTGGCTTCTCTTATGTTCTTATGAGAAACAGGCTGAGTCTGTTGGAGGAAAGCTCCCCCCCCCCTTTCTGCATACACTCTGTACATAATTGTTATAGGGCTATTCTTACTTTGACATTGTCTTAGACGCACAATTATCCTACATTCCCAACAAAAGAACTTAAACCCTTACGGCAAGAATAATGGACCATTTGGAATTCTGCCAGGTTGTTAGAATAGTTTGTTGGCGTCTTTTTTTTTTTTTTTTTTGAAAAAGAGAAGTGCTGGCAAGTAATGGGAGAAGAATCGGGAAGCGGAATTACAGCTGCTCTCCATACTACAAAAATAATCTATTTATTATTTCTGTACTGAAGACATTTATTCCATGTCTTCTGGAGAAAATGGCTGCTTTGAAAAGTGGAGCTCATAGCACTGTACCCTACCAAGAATCCTCCCACCCCTACACCCTTCACTCCTCAGTCCCACTCTCAAATCTCCAGGTATTTCCAACCCTACCCAGAGGTTTAATTAACAAGCCATCAGGAGGTGGCCCACTTATTGTCTGGCTAGAGATGTAAAATTTCCAGAAATTTTGATGCCATGCAGAAAAAAACAGTTCTACCCCACCTCTCCAGGAGAGAGGGGAACTTCTGCAAAAAAAAACCCTCCCCCTGAAACATAGGCAACACTTACTATCCTAGCAAGAATAAACTTATTATACTGCTTTAACATAAAAGACACAATTTATAACTTGGTTTGCATATAAAATCGTACTATCTCTCCTATATTATAAAGCTGATTTGGGGTGGCAAGAGTCAATTCACGTCAAAATCAGTTGGCTGCAAGAACTGCCACTCATAACAGGGGCCGTGGCCACTGGCCGCGTTCTCTGACTCCCACATACAGAGGCGGCACCAGCCCAAACGTGCCTCAGAAGACAGTGGCTTTGCTCTGCTGAACCCACCTCCTGTCTTCCTCCAGTCCAAAGCAGCGCTGTGCCTCCCCAGCACCTCGCCCGTCTCTGTGGCGGGTTTGCAGATGCTCCCCCTGGATCGATGGCCAGTGCAGAAGGCCAGGGCCCAGCACAGTGCCCTGCCTCGAATGGGCAGGGGGGAAGGAATGAGGCTGACTGGCTTGGCCCAGTCGTGCCTCGAACGAGCCAAGGGGAGAGGGATGCGGGCAGCCGGCTGCCCGCCGGAGCGTTGAGGGGCGGGGGTCCCCGAGGAAGTTAGGAACGAGGTCACCCACCTTGGCACAGCGGCGGCTCGCGCAGGCGGTGGGGAGAGGGGTGAGGCCGGGTGGCTTGGCCCGCCCAGGCCTCCAACAGGTGGGGAGGAATGAGGCTGGGTGCCTTGGCCTGCCGGCGCCTTGATCCGGCTGTGGGAGGAGGGGCGCGGCCGGCCGGCTTCGCCCACAGGGGCATCGAACGGGCAGGGCAGGCCAGGAATGACACCGGCCGGCTTTACCCACTGGGTGGCTGCCATGATGGGGGATGGACATGGCCAGCTACCTTGGCCTGCTGGGCCTCAGACAGGCGGGGCGGCAGGCTGGGCAACTTGGCCTGCCGGGGCCTCGAGCGGGCAGGCGGGAGGAGACCGCGCACCTTAGCCCACCGGGGATTGGAGCAGCCGGGAGGAGAGGGAGACAGGGGGCTACCGCCAGGCGGCCAAGCTAGTGCCTGTTGTATTTGTTGGTACAACGGGCCTTCCTCTTAGTCTGGCATATTTATGAAATTCCAAAGTACAATACATACGTATGTATATTCTATACATATTTTAATTGAGTAACACCTTGCCTGAAAAAGCATTTCACCCATTCCAAAATATTTCATTTCACATACACATCATCACAAAATATTTCATCCCCTCTTCAACTCCCCCACATTTCTAATTTTTCCATTGGACAAACTGAGGAAGTCCCCCCGAAAACCAGACCAAAATATTTCCCCTGAACGTTTACAAGGGTGTTTGTGTGTGTGTGTGCGTGCCTTCCTGTTTTTACATCTAGTAGGATATCAACCCTGACTGTTCCCTGGAAGGCCAGAGACTGAAGTTGAAGCTCAAATACTTTGGCCACCCAATGAGAAGGGAGCACTCACTGGAGAAGACCCTGATGCTGGGAAAGACTGAAGGTCAAAGAAGAAGGGGACGGCAAAGGGTGAGATGGTTGGACAGTGTCATCGATGCAATGAACATGGAATTGAGCAAACTTCAGAGGACAGCGGAAGACAGGAGGGCCTGGCGTGATCTGGTCCATGGGGTCACGAAGAGTCGGACTCGACTGTGCGACTGAACAACAAAAAAGGATAGCCCGATCTCATCTGATCTCGGAAGCTAAGCAGGGTCAACCCTGGTTAGCACTAGGATGGGAGACCTCCAAGGAATACCAGGGTCATGGCACAGAGGCAGGCAATGGCAAACCACCTTTGAATGTCTCGTGCCTTGAAAACCCTGCGGGGTCTCCAAATGTTAGCGGTGATTTGACAGAACTTTCCACCAGGATAACCAAGGCGAGCCCAATCGTCTCAGATCTCGGAAGCTAAGCAGGGTCAACCCTGGTTGGTATTTGTATGGGAGACCACCAAGGAAGTCCAGGGCTGCTACGCAGAGGCGGGCAATGGCCAACCACCTCTGAACATCTCTTGCCTTGAGAACTCTAAGGGGTCGCGATAAGTCGTCTGTGACTTGATGGCAAACAAAAATAAATAGAATAAAAGCATCCTAACTACGATCACACTTATCAGAATACTGTCCTCATACACACTGTTGCAACTATATCAAGTCTTCTTGGCATGCATTAAATGTTTGGGGTATTCTGTTCAGCAAAGAACCACCTGTTAGCTTCCCCTAAAATATGTACTTGGACTTTGGAAAGGACTTACTGAAATAGTGTTGGTGGGCAACATGGCCACCACGGGAACCCTGCTGGGAAACCCTGACCAAGACAGTTGAAATCAGCAACTGAAAACTTAGGAATGACCTTGGCACTGTAGTGGGGGGGGAGATACGCTTCCCAGACCTTTATTCTGAGTATGTAAAGCCAAGTTTACTTTGATGATGAACAATTAAGCAGCTATGGCATGGGAAGGAGGAATGCACGAGAAAATTTTATTCTGATTAGGGACAGTGACGGTTTTCCAACATGGCTGGCACCCACCCCATCTCCCCTCCCAAAAACCTAGGAAGGGACCAATTGGTCCAGAATGCCAGATTTTCAACTGTGTCATTGTTAGGGACGCCATCTTGAATCTGTTTTAAATTGGTTTTAATGTTATTAATTTTATTATGTTAAAAGTCTGTGCATTGTTTCTAAGGCTTATGACGTACCGTACATTGCCCCGAGCCCGGCAGAAGTTGGGATAGGGCGATTAATAATAATAATAATAATAATAATAATAATAATAAGAAGAAGAAGAAGAAGAAGAAGAAGAAGAAAAAGCAGTAGTAGTGGTGGTAGTAGTGGCAGTGGTAACAGTGGTCATAGTAGTAGTGGTCGTCGTCGTAGTGGCGGTAGTAGTTGTGGCCACTATTTTATCACGTACTGAAATGCAATTAAGCCAGAGGAAAACGTTAAAGAGGAATGGTCCCAGTGATGGGACCCTCCGCAGACTTGCGGGGACAACTCGCCTGGGCTGCGGCAAAACCAACACAACTAGCAGCTGCCGCAGCCAGGAGAACAATAGGGCTGCCAACCTCCAGATATGGGCTGGTGATCTTCTAGAATTACACCTGATCACCAGACTACCGAGAGCAGTTCCCCTGGAGAGAATGGCTACTCAGTAGGGTTGCCATTTGCACAGCAGGGGTGGGTGGGGGACCACCCAATTTTGTGGGCTCCTGCCCGCCACTGGCTGGTGGGAGGGAATCCCCTCAAATACGCAATGTGCCTGCGTCACCTGGAAATTATGTGGGCACATCGGCGGCATTGGGGGGGGGATGACTCTCTGGATTTTGGGCTAAACTTTATGGGTTTGATGCCTATTATAACAGAGTTTTGCCCCAAATCCAGAACATCGCCCCTGATGATGCCAACGTCACTTTTGGGGGGAATGGGGGGTGTTGCCACCTCCCATTCCTGGAACGTCCCCCCATCCCCCCACTAGTGGGCAAAAGACTTAGAGGTTAGGGACCTGGCAGCCCTATTTGGAGCTGGACTCTCTGGCACTCTAGCCTGCTGAGGTCCCTAACTCCCTCACCCTAACTCCAGCCTCCATAGGCTCCACTCCCCAAACCCCCAGAGTTGGCAACCCTAGCTTAGCTTCTGAGATCTGATGAGATCGGGCTATCTTGAGCTATCCAGATGAGGGACGGCAGACTCTAGGCTCAGTCACCTCCAATGCCCCCTCTTTAAGCTGTGGAGTCTTGTGAGCAAAAATTCTACTTTGTGAGCGACTGGCATTAAAGCTGTGAGCGAGCGATGTGGCTGCTGCATAAATATGGTTTGCTCTGGAGCCCTCCTTCCTGAGCGAAGGCAAAAAGGTGTGAGCCGGAGGCTAAAAGACTGTGAGCTGGCTCACACTAATTCAGCTTAGAGGGAACACTGGTCACCTGGGGAAAGGGAGCAACCTGGGATGCAGCTGCTGCTGAGGCAGGGCTCCGAGGCAACTTCTGATTGGGTGGAGGGGTAGAGGGGAGGAGTCAGCCAGGGGAAGGGACCGGAAACGTGGCCTATTTAAGGAGAATCTGCAACAGGCCGAAGAGGATGAAGTATACCCTGCTCAGGCAGCGTGGGAGAGCAGAGGGTGGGGAAAGGCCGTCGAAGAAGGTGAGGCCCTGTGGGTCCCCCATTGTAGAGGAGGTCACGGCGCAGCAAGGGCAACACAGTTTTGACCAGGAGAAGCGTCACAGGAAATTCCGAAGTGTATCGTCACATATTCTAAGCAATGCTCCCTCTAAGCTGTGGAGTCTTGAGAGCAAGAATTCTACTTTTGTGAGCTACCGGCATTAAAGCTGGGAGTGAGCGATTTGGCTGCTGCATAAATTAGTCTGCTCTGCAGCCAGCCTTCCTGAGCTGAGACAAAAATGTCTGAGCCAGAGACTAAAAAACTGTGAGCCAGCTCACACTAACTCAGCTTAGAGGGAACACTGATTCTAACAGCAAAGTCGGCCAGATCTAAGGATACTTAAATCCAGTGCAGAGGATTATGTTATGGACTTTTAAAATTATTATTATGAAGTGTAATTTTTTTGGTCTTACATGTTGTTGCTGTTCAGTCGCACAGTCGAGTCCGACTCTTCGCGACCCCATGGACCAGATCACGCCAGGCCCTCCTGTCTTCCGCTGTCCGCTGAAGTTTGGTCTTACATACTGTGGCTATTTTGTGTGTGTTTGTTTTTATGGTTCTACTGGGTTAAATGTAAACATGTACAAGTTTGTTAACAAAAGATAATAATAATAATAATAATAATAATAATAATAATAATAATAATAATAATAATAATAATAATAATAATAATAATAATAATAATAATAATAATAATGCTTCTGGGAATAATTCCAGAAGCAGGACCTTGTCACTAGACATTCACGGTTCATCCCTTGGAGATTTTTAAACAAAAGCTAGATGGCCATCTGACAGCAGTGCTGATCCTGTGAACTTAGGCAGATCACGAGAGGGAGGGCAGGAAGGGTCACCTCAGTGCTTAGTTCTCGTGGTCCTTTCTTACATGCCCAGGGAAATTTTTATCCAGGCCAGTTTGGCCAGAGATCCGGGGGGGGGTCACCTTCTGGGTGTGGGACAGCGATCACTCGGGAGTGTGGGGGGAGGTATTGGTGAATTTCCTGCATTGTGCAGGGGGTTGGACTAGATGCCCCTCCAACTCTATGATTCTATGCTCTTTGGAGAAAGTATCATCATGAAGGGTCAACCCGTGCAACCCTTCCTCACTGATGCAATCAGGGGCTAGCTTTGAAAGCTTATCCCTCAAGCACCAAATCTTACAGTGGAAGAGGCTTCACCTGATACTACGGAGATGCGTCAAAGACACCCTCAAGAGATCCAGGCAAGGCCTGAAGCGGTTCGCACAGTCCAAAGACAACACCAAAACATTTTGCTTTGACTGGGTTTGCTGCCAAAATGACTGCTCTGCACGGAGACTCAAATGTTATGCAAAACACTGCCTTGAGATGAAAAATCTTAAATACAATCTTCAGCCCTCTAGTGAGGGAAGACCCATTTGCCCAATCTCCCTCCTCCCCATTTAATGACTATGTATCGGCATTTCGTCATTTTCCCTTTTCACTGGGGATCCCGCTATGTACCCTTGGCTGAGAATCACGGGGCACACCGTTGCAACGATGCACGGCCATCACACCCCCCCTCCGGCCCCGTGGGCACCCGCGACGAAATGAGATTTGTCTAACATAATGCCATCTCAGCAAGCGGCATTGGAGATAAATAATTTTTCCTCACTATCAACAGCAAATATCACATATGCATTCAAAAGCCAAAAAGAAAAAGAAAAAAGACTTGCGGCAAGTCGAACAATCTTTAAAAAACACATACTTTCCCATTAAAAGGCAAGTTAGGCAGCTCGGCTTATGTCTGGAGTATGATTAGAACCCCACTGTAAAACAATTACTGGGCCCCCGTTTTGATATTTGATGTCGGGAAAGAGAAAAAGACCTCATGCAGTTTCCAGTCTCTCGCCTGTCCCGGCGAGGGTATTTTACCGCTGATTTCCTATGAATAAACATATCCGAAGAATTGCCGGCACACGCTGCTGGTTTTAAACATGCCTAATGTCGTATTAGAGTTTTGTTTCCAGGACCGGCCGCCTCCGTTTAGCAGTTTCCTCCCTCCAGCTGGAAAGGAATACCATTGATAGCGACTGTGGTCAGCCGTCTTCCCCCTCGCCCGATAGACTCACTGACATCGATGGGGGGGGGAAGAACGATATTGGAAGGCGAGTGGCAGGGAACAGAGCCGACAAAACAAGAAAGAAATCTAAACAAATTGGTTCTAGCAATTGAGAAGGCAGATTACACTTCGCTACTGTGAATCAATAATAACCGTAGAAATTATGTGTCATCAAACTCATTCCAGTGTAAATGCTAGGGTATGGGGGGGGAGAGGGAGAATTATTGAGTTTATATATATAAAAAGGGGAAAGCATTATCAGTTTGGTGCCGTTTCCTGCCATTCCCATCTCTCCATCTACGACGAGATGTGTTGAAGTAATTGCAGTATAGATTTCGCTAAGGAAGATGGTTTTGTGGCTTTTGTAATTTTAAGCTGAAAGGTGTCGTGGACGCGTGCGTGATTAAAACCCCGAGGTTGCGTGGGACAAAAACCACATCTGTGCAACTGCCTGCAGTGCGATGTGGCTATGAAGAAAGCTAATGCAATCTTAGGATGCATTAACAGAAGCATTGCATCCAGATCACGGGAGGTGGTGGTTCCGCTCTGTTCTGCTATGGTCAGGCCTCACCTGGAGTCCTGAGTCCACTTTTGGGCACCACACTTTAGGAAGGATGTTGACAAGCTCGAGCGTGTCCAGAAGAGGCCGACCAGGATGGTGAGAGGGTTGGAATCCAAGTCTTACGAGGAAAGGCTGAAAGAGTTGGGTATGTTTAGCCTGGGAAAGAAGAGAAGGCTTAGAGGGGACATGATGGCAGTCTTCAAGTATTTGAAGGGCTGTCATGTAGAAGATGGAGCAGATCTCTTCTCTCTTGCTCCGGATTACAAGACTAGGGGTGATTTCCCACTAAAGCTGCCGCGGGGTTGCGCCACCATTTGCCCGAGATTTTTAGTCAATTTCACACTCGAAGCCGCGGGCTGCATTTTGACCCGCGGCTCGCCGATTTCCCCGCAGTTCCGTAATCCTCAAAAAACAGGATTACGAAACTGCGGGGAAATCGGTGAAGCCGCGGGTCAAAATGCAGCCCCGCGGCTTCGGGTGTGAAATTGACTAAAAATCTCGGGGCAAACGGCGGCGGAACCCCGCGGCAGCTTTAGTGGGAAATCACCCTAGATCTAATGGGTGGAAATTACAAGGGAGTCGATACCGGCTAGGTATCAGGAGAAACTTCCTGACTGTAAGAGTGGCTGAGCAGTGGAATAGTCTGCCTCGGGAGGTGGTGGATGCTCCTTCCCTGGACGTTTTCAAGCGGAGGCTGGACGACCATCTTTCGGGTATGCTGTAGGGTTATCTTTCGGCTCTGCTCCTGCAGAGTGCAGGGGGGTTGGACTAGATGACCTGCAAGGTCCCTTCCAACTCTAACATTCTATGATCCGGTTTAATTTAAGATTAAAATCCTGCTCTTTTGTTGCAGTAGAAATGAGTGAAAGAGTCCAGGAGCACCTTAAAGACTAACAAAAATATGTGGCAGGGCAGGAGCTTTTAAGTTGCAGTGAAAATATGAAGGAGTATCTGCTACAGATACTCACCGCTCACGAAGGCTCCTCCCCTGCCACGTATTTTGTTAGTCTCTAAGGTGCTCCTGGGCTCTGGCTCTTTTCTACTGCTACAGACAGACTGACACGGCTGCCCCATCTTGCTCTTTTGTTAACCCCTCTGATAAGAATAAATTTTGCCCTGTAAAAGGCAAGCATAATTAAGGGTAGAAGTCAAAGGTTATAACTTCCAAGGGGGCCTTCTCTCCCATCCAGCCATTACTTACCTGCAAATGTGAATCTGTTTGGCATCAGCCTCTTTCCAACGAAGAGTTGCTCAACCTCCAGGTTAGGGTTGCCTGGTCCCTTTGTCAATCCGACAGAGGGATTTGGGGGTGGGGTGTTCTGGGGTGGGTGGGGATGCCCCAAGCCCCACCCCCAAGCCGCAGCCACCCCTCTCCCTCCTTGCTAAAAGGTTTAAAGGCCTTCTCCTGATCTGCGGGGAGCAAATACCCTTTAAATCTTTTAGCAGGGAGGTAGGGGTGGCCATGGCTTGGGGCGGGGCTTGGGGCAAGGCTTCTCCTGGCGGCCACCTGGCCAGGAGCAGATTGTAGCCCCCCTTGACTGGGGAAACCCTACTCCAGGTAGCACCTGGAGATCTCCCACCATAACAATTGATCTCCAGGTGACCAATATAACGTCCCCTGGAGAAAATGGCTGCTTTGGAGGATGGATGCTATGGGTCCAATCTGCATTGATCTTTCCCGCCGCTGTGCCAATGCACATCGTCTCACAAATTTCTGCCTGCATTTCATGCCGCATCCGCTCTCCTACCGTTTCATCCCGTCATCGGCTGTCTGCATCATTTAATTACCATTTAGTGGCGACCCCGAGGTCCACCGTGTTATTTGGATTTGGTTGTAAGGTGGTTGAATTGCTCCTGCCCGCCTTCAAGCCACTGTGAGCGATAGGCAGACAACTGGAGCCAAATTCTCTCTCCCCCCCCAATCTTTTGTAAGGAGATACACAAATTGTCACAAAGGAAACTAGTTAGCTGAAAATCCAGTCGTCTATGTTTAAAAGCAGCCAGGGAACATTTTTCTGCAATTGTATGGTGGGGGGGGGGGTTTGGAAGCACACCCACCCCTGAGCCATTTGTTACTTCTTGGGGCAGTCCCCAGAACACCCTGCCTGGCAACCGCTGGGTGTTTTGTGTTTTCTACCCAGCTCGTTCTGTCTTTCCTTCCCTCCTGCCTCCCCTCCGCCAGGTCACCCCCCTTCACTTTGTGGGGGGAGTTGCAGGTGCCATTTCCTCTCCGCAGAGCAGCACCCTGCCGGCGCCCCTGGGAGGCCGCTCCTCCCCCTCTCTCGCACGTGCTCCTCCCTCGGTCCTGATGCAGACGGCGAGGCTTTTATACTAAGCCAAATGAGAGGCAAAGGAAGCTAGTGCCACAGCAAATGCAGACCGGGCCACGGTATCATATCCTGCTAAAATCCCGCCCCTCCCCAAACCCCGCCCTCTTCAGGCTCCCTTCACCAGATCTCCAGCGGTTTCCCAGCTGCTTCTCTCACAGTAATATGGTGTGAGCTAGTCCGACAGAGGGAGCATTAAGTTGCAGTGAAAATGTGAAGGGGTGAGTTTTTCCTTTTGATATACTTTCTGTGAAAACTAAATCTCTCTGCATGAAATCCAGGCTTCTGTCTTAAGGGTGCATTCGGGCCAAAATTGTTAGAAAGTTCTATGTCATCTTGTTAGAAAAATGAATGTATAGTTGGTATATTTTCCAGTGAAAGGTCTGACGAAACTCTAAGTGAAACGGTCCAATGAGCGCTGCACCATCATAAGATACATTTGAGAGCATTTTGCTTCGAAGGAAACAACTTTAATGACTTGTCATACACTGGGCGCATTAAAAAATGTATTTTTTCTAATTGTTTCAGCCATGACTTCGTCATCACATCACGGTTGTTGTCCTAACGAACTACACGGTCTGTCCCGGGATCCCTCCTTCTCCGACGTTTCCCAACCCAAGGGCCGGCAACCCTATTCTAATATCTAAAACATTTCAAGTGGCAAAGACGGAAAACCGCCTGAATGTAAACATGCGCTCAGAGACAGCTCCAAGCTTTCAAGGAAGAGTACAGTAATTGGGGTGCCATGTCAAACGCCAACATTATGTATACAAAAAAAAGAGAGCCGTTTAAAAGATTCATACAAATTCAATTTTCCGCCACGTAAAAAAGACAGCGCTGGTGCATTTCTAAGTCAAAACGTCAAATTTGGGAGCATCCTTGTGCCGAAGCACTAGCTTGGATCTAGGGCTGCCAGCTCCAGGTTGTAAAATGCCTGGAGATTTGGGGGGGGGAGGGCCTTAGGAGGGCGGAGTTTTGGGAGAGGAGGAGACTCAGCCGGATACAATGAACATAAGAACATAAGAACATAAGAACATAAGAGAAGCCAATGTTGAATCAGGCCAATGGCCCATCCAGTCCAACACTCTGTCACACAGCGGCCAAAATATACCAGGTGCCATCAGGAGGTCCAGCAGTGGGGCCAGGACACTAGAAGCCCTCCCACTGCTGCCCCCTCCAGCACCAAGAATAGAGTGCATCACCTGCCCCAGACTGAGAGTTCCCATCTATACCCTGTGGCTAATAGCCACTGAGGGACTTCTGCTCCATATGTTTATCTAATTCCCTCTTGAAACTGTCCATGCTTTTAGCTGCCACCACCTCCTGTGGCAGTGAATTCCATATGTTAATCACTCTTTGGGTGAAGAAGGACTTCCTTTTATCTGTTCTAACTCGACTGCTCAGCAATTTCATGGAGTGCCCACGAGTTCTTGTATTGTGGGAAAGGGAGAAAAGTACTTCTTTCTCAATCCTGCTCAATCCCATTCATAACCTTATAAACCTCGATCATGTCACCCCTCAGCCGTCGTTTCTCCAAGCTGAAGAGCCCCAAGCATTTTAACCTTTCTTCATAGGGAAGGTGTTCCAACCCTTTTATCATTCTAGTTGCCCTTCTCTGCACTTTTTCCAATGCTATAATATTCTTTTTGAGATGTGGTGACCAGAAC
Source organism: Gekko gecko (assembly GCA_029375565.1). Taxonomy (NCBI): domain Eukaryota; kingdom Metazoa; phylum Chordata; class Lepidosauria; order Squamata; family Gekkonidae; genus Gekko; species Gekko gecko. The sequence continues at coordinate 340,305,407 of JAPDNY010000001.1, read as the reverse complement.
TGTACACAGTATTCCAAATGAGGTTGCACCAGTGATTTATACAGGGGCATGATGATACTGGCTGATTTGTTTTCAATTCCCTTCCTAATAATCCCCAGCATAGCGTTGGCCTTCTTTATTGCAGCTACACACTGTCTAGACATTTTCATTGAGTTATCCACTACGACTCCAAGATCTCTCTCTTGGTCCGTCTCTGCCAGTTCAGACCCCATCACCGTGTATTTATATTTAGGATTTTTAGCTCCAATGTGCATCACTTTGCACTTGGCCACATTGAACCCCATTTGCCACGTTGACGCCCACTCACCCATCCTCAACAGATCCCTTTGGAGTGCCTCACAATCCTCCCTGGTTTTCACCACCTTGAACAACAATGCCATAGAGTCCGCCCTCCAAAGCAACCGTGTCCTCCAGGGGAACTGATCTCCGTAGTCTGGAGAATAGCTGGAGGCTGGCAATCCTACTTGGATCCAGCAATGTGCAAAGTGAAACATAGACTTAGAGTAGCTTCGCTTGCCCAAGACCTTCTGTAACACCCATCACCTCCCATACTACCCAGAAATTAGTTGCAGAAGATCCCGCCCAAGTGGAAATGCAACTGGGCCTCCGGGAAGTTAGACTTTGTGCCAAGTGGCCAGTGCAGTCTTTGCCTTGCGTTTCTGCTTGTGCAAGAGCTTTAGTACAAGTGGAAATTGCACTCTGGATCCAAGTCACTGAGTATGTGTGAGAATACCGTCACAGAACAGGCGGACGATGATTCTGCCAATCGCACTGATATAATTGCAGCTTCCAACGGAGCACGTTTCAGACGGCGCCACGAGCAGTGTTCCCTCCAAGCTGAGTTAGTGTGAGCTGGCTCACAGTTTTTTACCCTCCGGCTCACACGTTTTTGTCTCCGCTCAGGAAGGATGGGCTCTAGAGCAAGCTAATTTATGCAGCGGCCAAATCGCTCACTCACAACTTGAATGCCGGTAGCTCACAAAGTGGAATTTTTGCTCACAAGACGCCATGGCTCAGAGGGAGTATTGGCCACGAGTCAAATTTGCTTCTCTTTATCAGCGTAGTGTAGTGGGTCAAGAGTGGCTAGCTCTAGTCTGGACAGCCGGGTTGGATTCCCCACTCTTCCACATGAAGCCTGCTGGGTAACCTTGGGCCAGTCACTGTTAGAAGAAGAAGAGGAGGAGGAGGAGGAGGAGATTAGATTTATACCCCACCCTTCAGAAGAAGGAGGAGGAGGAGGAGGAGATTGGATTTAAACCCCACACTTCACTAAGGGAAAGCAGGGCGTGTACAAGACTTAATTTGAGCCAGAGGCCAGTAGGACAGAGCTCTGCAATCTCTTTCAAGTGTCAGAACTCAGCTCTGATAAATCAGCACAATAATTAAAAGAAAAAGAGAGAAGAAGAAGAGACTGGATTTATACCCAGCCCTTCTCTACCCGAAGGAGTCTCAGAGCGGCTTACAATCTCCTTTCCTTTCCCCTCCCCACAACAGACACCCTTTGAGGTAGGAGGGGCTGAGAGAGCTCTTTTGAGGAATACTCTTGAGAGAACAGCTCTGAGAGAACTTGTGACTGACCCAAGGTCACACCAGCAGCTGCATGTCGAGGAGCAGGAAACTCAAACCCGGTTCTTCCAGATTAGAGTCCGCACTCCTAACTACTACACCAAACTGGCTCAGGCCCACCTACCTCACACAGGGCCTGTTGTGGGGAGAGGAAGGAAAAGGCAATTGTAAGCCACTTTGAGACTCCTCAGAGTAGAGAAAAGCGGGGTATAAAACCCTGTGCTGCTGCTGTTTCTTATTCTCCTCCTCCTCCTCCTTCTCCTCTTTATCTTCAACACTGTTTCCCTTGCCCGTCCTCCACAGAGCTCGGGACATGAACGTGTCTTCCCTCGTCCCACCTCATCCTCACAAGAACCCTTTGAGAAAGAGGGACGGTCCCGGGGTTATCTCAAGAGCTTTGTGAAGGAGTCTGAGCCCCGGCCCCCCCCAGTTCTAGACCCCGAGCACTAGCCACCAGACCCACACCAGCCGCTCTGTGAGATAGCATCTAACACACCCCAGAGCTGTATGGATTTATCCCAACGGGTTATGACCGGCGTGCTTTGCTCGGGAATTTACGGGTTCGCTAGAGAGGTCAGGACTTAAATGAATTGGCGGCATTGTCTAGGAAAGCTTATCCAGCATCTTCCCACAAAGGCTGTTCCCCAGGCTAGCAATGCCAGTCTCCCAGGAGTCCCTGGGGTGAAGGTGGTGGTGGTGGGGGGAGAGAGACTACGCTCCTTAGCTGGCATTCCTTGAATTTTCTGTACGCCAACGGAACTTAAAATGTGGCTAAGGCCAAACTGAGGGATAGACTGAACCACATGCAAAACAGTGCTCAAGATTTTCTGCCACTCCCGTCGTAAAAAGCTGACCCACTGGGACAGGATACTACTGTCAGCCCCCCCTGGCCACCATTGGGGTGGGGGTGGGGGGCAGGTTGCCAGCGCCAACTTAGAAAACTCCTGGAGATTTGGGAAAGGAGAGGCCTCCTAAGTATACCTCTGCCTAAAGCTATGGATATTGATTCAAAGTTATCTCAGATAGGTATTTGTGAACATATTTGTACGTAATAATTCAAATATTATAAATATTATACTAAATGTAATAATGGGGGGGAAATTCTCTCCCTTCTTTTTCCTCTAGCAGAATTCCAACTGGGTCCTATATCGATTTATTATTGTAATATTTCTGCAGAGTCCAGAGCCATTGTGTAATTGTTATGCTTGACCGTTGAGGAAGGCTGTAAGGCCGAAATGCGTCTCGCCAGGGTCGCATATGGTCTGTGTTTGAGAGTACTGTAATTTTTAAATCTAAATCGAGGCTATATTAAGGCCCATAACTGTTTGGTGTGGTGGTTAAGAGCATGGATTCTAATCTGGGAGAACTGGGTTTGATCTCCCCACTCCTCCACATGCAGCTGCTGGAGTGACTTTGGGTCAGTCACAATTTCTGCCAGAGCTGTTCTCTAAAGAGCAGTTCTCTCAGCCAGTTTGGTGTAGTGGTTAAGTGCGCAGACTCTAATCTGGGAGAACCGGGTTTGATTCCCCACTCCTCCACTTGCAGCTGCTGGATGACCTTGGGCAAGCCATGGTTCTGTCAGAGCTGTTCTCTCAAGGACAGTTCTGGAAAGAGCTCTCTCAGCCCCACCTACCTCGCAGGGTGTCTGTTGTGGGGAGGGGAGGGGAAAGGAGTTTGTAAGCTGCTCTGAGACTCTGAGTGAAGGGCAGGGTATAAGTCCAATCTCTTCTTCTTCAGAGCTCTTTCAACCCCACATACCTCACAGGGTATGGGGAAAGGAAGGGAAGGAGATTGTAAGTTGCTCTGAGACTCTGAGTGAAGGACGGGGTATAAATCCAACTCTCCTCCTCCTCCTCCTTCAATAGCTTGTAGTAAATACTTGTATTTTTGTACAATTGATGTATACTTATATTCTATATTCATTTACTTTAAAGAAGAAGAAGAAGAAGAAGAAGAAGAAGAAGAAGAAGAAGAAGAAGAAGAAGAAGAAGAAGAGGAGGAGGAAGAGAGGAGGAGGAGGAGGAGGAGGAGACGACTGGATTTATACCCCGTCCTTCACTTGGAGTCTCAGAGCGGCTTACAAACTCCTTTCCCTTCCCCTCCCCACAACAGACACCCTGTGAGGTCGGTGGGGCGGAGAGAGCTCCGAAGAAGAAGAGATCGGATTTGTACCCTGCCCCTCACTCAGTGTCTCAGAGCAGCTTACAAACTCCTTTCCCTTCCCCTCCCCACAACAGACACCCTGAGAGGTCGGTGGGGCTGAGAGAGCTTGTGACTGACCCAAGGTCACACCAGCAGCTGCATGCAAAGGAGTGGGGAATCAAACCCGGTTTTCCCAGATTAGAATCCGCACACTTAACCACTACACCAAACTGGCTCTTAGGGCCCGCTTATTCGGATTTAACCTTCTGGGTTCTTAATTGATTCGGGAAAAGAGCCTGTGGAGGGCAGGGGACCTCAGCGTGGTACAATACCATACAGTCCACCGTCCAAAGCATCCATTTTCTCCAGAGGAACTGATCTCTGCAGTCTGGAGAAGAGCTGTAGTTCTAGGGGATCTCCAGGTCCCAACTGGAGGCTGGCATCCCCGGGACAAGAGGTACAATGAGGTTCCCCCCCCACAAACCTAATCTCCCAAGATTTCTGAACTAGAACCAAGTACTAGACATCTAATGTAAGCAAAGCCTGTATTTAAAAAAGCCACATGCGCACACTCTCCTGGTTTTTCTATTAAATTTGAAGCCGAGCAGGAGTGAGACGGCTGACAAAGCAGGCATTTAATTCCGAGCCGTATCTGGACCGGGAGACCCAGGCTAATTTACACAGGCAAGTTGTGCACATTTCACATAATCACGTACGGCAGAATACGACAGGGGAATTAGAAGGCCAGGAAAGCATGTCTGAACCGCCGCTCTAAATGTATTAAATGCAGACATTTAATTCTGAAAGAGGCATTTCTTATTTTAAGCCAAATAATAATAAAAAAAAACCCAACAAAAGCAAAACGGTTCATGCTGAAAAGAATGCACGAAACCTAGGCGGGCTGGCATTCCTTAACTGAAGATCGCCTGTTTTCAGGCCTTTTCAAAAATAATTTTGCATGCGCTGAGAAGATGGAGGGTTCCTTAAAAAATCTGTCCTATCGCAGAGTTATAACCCCGAGGTGATGGTCAGCCCTTTACTTTCAACCACTCGGCTAGCTTTACATAAAATGAACTACTAGGACTCAAACAGGAAGAAAAGAGCTGTAGTCTTGAGTTGGAAAGAGCTGTAGTAGCTGTACAACTGTAGTATCCTTTAACTGGAAGTAAAACAGGGACCCCCGGAATTTACATTTCATTATTTCTAAAAAGCTTTATTTGGCTAGAGCCTAATTCAAATTTGAAATTCATTGCAATTATAACCCCTAGAAAGGCCACTACCAGGAGAGTAACTATGCTGGTGTAGTGGTTAAGTGCGCGGACTCTAATCTGGCAGAACCGGGTTTGATTCCCCACCCCTCCACTTGCAACTGCTGGATGACCTTGGGCAAACCATAGTTCTGTCAGAGCTGTCCTTGAAAAAGAACAGTTTCTTCCAGAGCTCTCTCAGCCCCACCTACCTCACAGTGTGTCTGTTGTAGGGAGGGGAAGGGAAAGGAGGTTGTAAGCCGCTCTGAGACTCTGAGTGAAGGGCGGGGTATAAATCCAATCTCTTCTCTTCTTCCTCTTCTTCTCTTACCCCACTATACAAAAAACCACACAAGTGCATACAAGTGCACACCTAACACACACAGTCCTCCAACAACAGCTACAAGTCTTGTGATACTTTACTTACCACTTCAGAGAGGAGCTGTTTTGGTCTGTGGCAGATACGCATTGTAACATTAGCTTTCATTTAGGGTCTCCCGGCCAAGCCTGGTAACACCACAGGGTTTCCGGTGATTCCTAGAGCTACCCACTGTTACTTCTGTGTTTCCCCTGGAAGTGACATCATCACTGCCATGACACTGCAGTTTTGTTTTGTTTTTCTATTTCCCCCTTGCTACCACTTGCAGCAGTGGTGGGCAACGGGAATTCAGGGCAGGGGATCACTAACCCTGACCGAGAGGGGATGGCACCCATACTTTCATGCCTAGATTCTACTGCATTAGATGCATGAAATGTACCTAAGTTGGCAGAAATGCACATACGCCCAGAGGAGAACAGCATTAGATTATGTCCTATTCCCACGCAGGCACAAGTGAATATCAGATCCAGAAAGGTCATGGTGAGGGGATTTGGGGGGCTTTCCAGGGGTGGGTGGGATGTCACTGGGCAACGTCCCAGAATGGTGACATCACCCAGAAGTGACATCATCAGCAACATCACATGCGATGCTCTGGTTTTGGGGCAAAAACTCTATGGTATTTTTGCTTTAAAACCATAGAGTTTGCCCAGAAACCTGAGTGTGGCATGTGTCGGGGATGTCGCCCGACGATGTCCCTATTTGGGACTGGAGTTCCCCCTGGAGGCCAGCTGCGGATTGCAGCCCTCCAAAGAGGGGGAACCCCCACGGGGACCTGAAGGCCAGCAACCTTATTTAGGAATGATGTCTGTGGGAATATTTTACGTCTCTGATTAAATTTCAGTTGAGCACCGTATTTCACCCTGTCGCTCCACTGTTGTAGTTCCCCAAAATACAACCTTGATTAGAGTTTCATTTTTAAATATACCAAATATATTAATGAAAAGAAAAATGGCATGATATGAGTAGAAATAAAAGAAACTGAGTAGAAGGTGAAATATTACGTTAAAGACTGGAGGCCCATGAAGAACGGGGGGACTACCCCCCCCCCCCCAAACAGCACAACAGTATGGGACCTCTGAGCTCTGGTGTCTCTGGATCTTCAACTAAGTCCCGAATCTCAGTAATTTTCCTCTCCTTTGTCTTTACCAGATACTCAACAGCCTCAACATTCCATACCATTTGGAGAAGGGTCTTTTAAGAACATCAGAAGAACCCTGCTGGATCAGCCCAGTGGTCCATCTAGTCCAGCATCCTGCTTCACGCCATGGCCAACCAGTTCCTCTGGAGGGCCAACAGAAGGGCAGAGAGGCCGAGACCTTCATAAGGACATAAGAAGAGCCCTGCTGGGTCAGACCGGGGGGTCCATCTAGTCCAGCATCCTGTCTCACACAGTGGCCAACCAGTTCCTCTGGAGGGCCAACAACAGGGCAGAGAGGCCGAGGCCTTCATAAGAACAGAAGAAGAGCCCTGCTGGATCAGACCAGTGGTCCATCTAGTCCAGCATCCTGTCTCACACAGTGGCCAGCCAGTTCCTCTGGAGGGACAACAGCAGGGCAGAGAGGCCGAGGCCTTCATAAGAACATAAGAAGAGCCCTGCTGGATCAGACCAGTGGTCTATCTAGTCCAGCATCCTATCTCACACAGTGGCCAGCCAGTTCCTCTGGAGGGTCAGCAACAAGGTGGAGAGGCCAAGGCTTCATAAGGACATAAGAAGAGCCCTGCTGGATCAGAGCAGTGGTCCATCTAGTCCAGCATCCTGTCTCACACAGTGGCCAGCCAGCTCCTCTGAAGGGCCAACAACAGGGCAGAGAGGCCAAGGCCTTCATAAGAACTTCAGAAGAGCCCTGCCGGATCAGACCAATGGTCCATCTAGCCCAGCATCCCGTCTCACACAGCGGACAACCAGTTCCTCCAAATGGCCAATAACGGGATGGAGGCCGAGGCCTTCCCCCGATGTTGCTTCCTGGCTCTGGGATACAGGGATTTAGTGCCTCTGACTGTGGAGGTTCCCCTCAGTCACCATGGCTAGTAGCCATCGACAGACTTATCCTCTATGAATCCATCTAATCTTTTCAAGCTGTTTATTCCTGTGGCCATCACGACATCCTCCGGCAGCAAATTCCACACATTTTAATCACTCTCTGTGTAAAGCCGTATTTGCCTTTGTCCGTCCTGAACCTACTGCCCATCAGCTTCATTGGATGCCCTCAAGTTCAAGTATTTTGGGAGAGGGAGACAAATGTCTCTTTGCCAGCTCTCTCCACCCCAGGCATAGTTTTATAAACCTCTATCATGTCCCCTCATTAGTCGTCTCTTTTCTAAACTGAAAAGACCCAGGCTCTTTAGCCTTTTCTCAGAGGAAAGGTGCTCCAACCCCCTAATCATCTTCGTTGCCTTCCTCTGTACCTTTTCCCAGGGCTTTCTTTGTAGAAAAAGCCCAGCAGGAACTCATTAGCATAACAGGCCACACCCAACGGCAGACACTCATTAGCCTATTAGGCCACACCTCTGACAGCACAGCTCATTAGCATATTATGCCACACCCCCATGTAACCAGAAGTGTGGTCATCCAGCCACACCCACCTTTTGCTTCTTATTCTGTTTACCTTGTTTGTTGTCAAAACCCAGGGCTTTTTTTGGTAGCAGGAACTCCTTTGCGTGTTAGGCCACACACCCCTAATGTAGCCAATCCTAATGAGTTTCTGCTGCTGGGTGTGGCCTGTTATGCTAATGAGTTCCTGATGGGTGTGGCCAGCTCAGGAGCCAGCCGGAACTCCATTCCTGTGCGTTCCTGCCCAAAAATAGCCCTGCTTTTTCCAGCTCTGCTATGACCTTTTTGAGATACGGTGGCCAGAACTGTACACAGGATTCTGAGTTCCAAACTGTACACAGTATTCCACAGTATTTCCCCCACAGATATCCCAGTTTTGTCTCTGAGGGGCCCAGGTTTGCTGCCCTACTGACAAGCACCGAATCATCAAGTTTTCTATTAGAAGAAACACACTTTGGACCTGTGAGAAATCAGGGCAGAGGGGGAGCTTTAAAAATTGGAAATTCCTCCCCTCTCCCAACCCGAGTCTCATACTTCATGATTCTGTAAGCTCTCAGGGGGTTGAGAATTCAAGTTCCACCTCCCCCCCCACAACTTTCACTGATACTTCACTTGCTCAGAATTCAACCCCTTTCTGGAGCATGCTTAATTGTCATTGAGTATTTGTTGGGAGGAGGTCTTTTTTTGCGTGAATTCACAAAATTATATTTTTCTGCATCCCTGTGCAGTCTCCCACTGATACAAGGTCAGCCACCGTTTAGAATGTCAGACTAGGATTTGGGAGACCCAGGTCTGAATCTTGGCTCCACCATGGAAGCTGACTGGGTGATCTTGGGGTCAGTCACACATTCTCAACGTAACCTACACCTCGCAGGATTGTTGTGAAGATACAGCAGAGAAGAGGAGAATGTTGTAAGCCACTTTGGATACTGGTGTGAAAAGTAGAGTACAAATGAATTAATAAATAAATAAAACTTGTCTGGAGGGTGTCATGGTTTTGCTACTATCACGACTCTGTGTGTGTGTGTGTGTGTGTGTGTGTGTGTGTGTGAGAGAGAGAGAGAGAGAGAGAGAGAGAGAGAGAGAGAGAGAGGAGGGAGGGAGGGAGGGAGAGAGAGAGAAGCATGGCCAAGTCGCAGCCAACTTATGGTGACCCTTTCAGGTTTTCAAGGTAAGAGACTAACAGAAGTGGTTTGCCATTGCTTGCCTCTGGACTACCTTGCTGGTCTCCCATCCAGCTAATAACCAGGACTGACCCTGCTTAGCTTCCAAGTTCTGACAAGACTGGGCTAACCTGGGCTATCCAGGTCAGGGTACGTATTTTATTACAGATGCAGTAATAAAAATACAGTATTTGAAACCACAACAATATATGTAGAAGAGGGGGAGAGGAAATCATACAACCATTTTATGCCCTGATTATCATTAAGCTCAGAATGTACATTCAGCAAGATCAAGTAATAAAACCTTTCTTGGATTCCCACTTCAAGCTGCAGGTACAGATCCACACTTTTTTTTAGCATATGGGGTCTTTCCCCTGCAACCTGGAGTGGGACACCCCGAGAAAAGGTTCAGTGCCTGGTGGGCTGAATCAGCCCTTGACCAACTAAGAACTGAGAGCACAAGGATCAGTCAAGTGATTATTATTATTATTTTACATACGTATGTGCTGTCAAGTTGCAACTGACTGACGGCCAACCCAGCAAGGGGCTTTCAAGGCCAGTGAGAAGCAGAGGTGGCTGGGCATTGCCTGCCTCTGCAGAGTCTTCCTTGGTGGTCTCCCTTCCAATTCCTGACAATGGCAACCCCAGCAAGGGGCCTTCAAGGCACGTGAGAAGCAGAGATGGCTGGCCATTGCCTTCCCTCTGCAGAGCCTTCCTTGGTGGTTTCCCTTCCAATTCCTAAAAATGGCAACCCCAGCAAGGGGCCTTCAAGGCATGTGAGAAGCAGAGGTGGTTGGCCATTGCCTTCCTCTGCAGAGCCTTCCTTGGTGGTCTCCCTTCCAATTCCTGACAATGGCAACCCCAGCAAGGGGCCTTCAAGGCACATGAGAAGCAGAGGTGGTTGGCCATTGCTTGCCTCTGCAGAGCCTTCCTTGGTGGTCTCCCCTCCAAGTACTGACCCTGCTGAGCTCCCAAGATCTGATGAGATTGGGCTACACCAAGCCGCCTTCCTTCCCTTAGTTTTTATGTAAGTGCCATCAAGTCATAACTGACTTACGGCAACCCCAGCAAGGGGCTTTCAAGGCAAGTGAGGAGCAGAGGTGGTTGGCCATGGCCTTCCTCTACAGAGTCTTCCTTGGTGGTTTCCCGTCCAAGTACTGACTTATGTCGACCCCAGCAAGGGGCTTTCAAGGCAAGTGAGAAGCAGAGGTGGTTGGCCATGGCCTTCCTCTACAGAGTCTTCCTTGGTGGTCTCCCGTCCAAGCACTGACTTACGTTGACCCCAGCAAGGGGCTTTCAAGGTCAATTAGAAGCAAAGGTAGTTGGCCATGGCCTTCTTCTACAGAGTCTTCCTTGGTGGTCTCCCATCCAAGTACTAACCTATGTCGACCCCAGCAAGGGGCTTTCAAGGCAAGTTGAGAAGCAGAGGTGGTTGGCCATGGCCTTTCCTCTACAGAGTCTTCCTTGGTGGTCTCCCGTCCAAGTATCAACTCTGCGTAGCTTCCAAGATCTGATGAGATCAGGCTATACCAAGCGACCTTCCCTCCCTTATTTTTTTATATATGTACATATATAAGTTCCACCAAGTCACAACTGACTTATGATCACCCCCAGTAAGGGGCTTTTAAGGCCAGTTAGAAGCAGAGATGATTTTCGATGGCCTTCCCCTGCAGAGCCTTCCTTGGTTGTCTCCTTCCAATTACCAACCCTGCTCAGCTTCTGAGATCGGGCTAAGAGATGCCGCCTTCCCTCCTTATCATTATTTTAGGCACACAAATATGACCGAGAAGCAAATGACCTTGGGTCCTCATCGAATAAAAGTACAGAGAAGAACCTGAGTCAGCTTTTATTCCCAGTTCTTTTATGTTCAAGAAATTAGCAGTGTCCTATTCCTGATTGCAAAGGAGCTGCGGTGGCTCAAGTGGTTAAGATGCTGAACTGCAGGCTGTGGAAGGTCAGTAGTTCAGCAGTTCGAGACCCGAGAGTGCCGCAGGACGGGGTGAGCTCCCGTCTCTAGTTCCAGCTCCTGCCAACCTAGCAGTTCGAAAGCAAGAAATTGTAAGTAGATAAATAGGTACCACTTCGGTGGGAAGGTAACAGCGTTCTGTGCGCCTTGGTGTTTAGTCATGCCGGCCACATGACCACGGAAATGTCTTCGGACAGCGCTGGCTCTTCAGCTTTGAAACGGAGATGAGCACTGCAACCCTAGAGTCGGATTCGACTGGCTTTCGAGCAAGGGAACCTTTATCTTTACCTATTCCTGATTGCATGAGTATCTTGGTTGTCACGGAACAAAGTTTGAGTCCGGGGGCACCTTTAAGACCAACGAAATTCTATTCAAGGTATAAGCTTTCCTGAGCTTGCACACTTCTGCAGGTACATTGAAATGGAAGTTACAGTCCAAACAGGTAAAGATTGAACTTCCCTCCTTATCATTGTTTTAGGCACAGGGAGGAAATGGGAGTAAACTTCAACCAACTGCAGAGCTGTTTCCAAACACAAACTAAAATAAAATAAACAATTCTATACAGTGCTTTACCAATCTAGCTCACCAACAGGAGACATTTAAATGTGGCGTCTAGTATCAGGATGAACACCAACAAAGTGAACAGAATAATGCACTGCCAACAAAATAAAACTTCTAGATGAACAGAGACTTCTGTGATGGCTTTTCTTCAGTCTCTTCTCATCCCCCACATCCTTCCTTCCTTCCTTGGCCATTTGGATGTTAAACCTAAGTGCTCAACGCGATGTATTCTTGCAAGGCAACATCCAAGGCAAAGATGCGTTTGCATTTTCCAAAGCCACAAGTTTTATATTTCTTCTCTCGCCACTGTGTGGTGCTATTAACCTTGAAAAAGAGTATTCTAACTCTTTTCCTCAACGTTCATTCGAAAGTATTCGTAGGTGATTTATTTTGCTTTGACTACAACTTTTTTTTTTGAAGGGGGGGTTGGTTTTACTTAAAAAAAAAACCCATCTCAACAAGCACATCATGTATTTAACTGAAAATGAACCACAGATCCCATTCCACATTGCCATAGGCAATAAATCATTTTTTTTTAATTACATCATTTTCCAAAGTTTGAGTCCTGCAGCACCTTGAAGACCAACAAAGTTGAATTCTGGGGATAAGCCTTCGTGTGCATGCGTACTTCTTCCTACTTCGTGCATGCTCATGAAAGCTTATACCCATCATTAAACCTTGCTGGTCTTAAAGGTGCCACCAGGCCCAAACTTTGTTCTATTGCTTCAGACCAACACGGCTATTGCTTCAGATCAACACTATTTTCTATTCAGCTAACATGAAACGGCTTTCTTCTGGAAGTAATCTATTCATAAGGCAGTGGAATATATTACTATGTCCTTTCCTTTCTTTGTGATAATCTGAACATATAATTTGCCAGCAAATCTTTTTGGGAGGTGTGTGAACTGGGGGCTTTGCTCTCAGTTCTTAGGGCTCAGGCCTCAAACTGGCAAAGAGCAAGTGGTTTTACTTTATCAGAACTCAAAGCGCTTTGCACTTTGAAAGTTCACCTCTTCAGTCTTCGGTTCGACTCTGGGGAAAGCTCGACAGAGTTTATTGAAGGTGATTACAACAAAAAACTTAACGGGATTCGCAAAATTTCATGCTCCCTGGCCCGCGCTGCCCGGGAAGTAAGTTGGCTTCCTTCTAAAGGAAAACCTCCCTTATAAAACTGCTTGCTGGCCATTCAAGGCCAAGTATCTAATTATTATTTGCAGCTGTGGAGCTCTTAAAGAAAAAGGAAAAAGCTCCAGGATCTTCAGCTAAGACAGTTCATAGGGCTGGGGCTGAAACCACTTAGAATGTCTTATTTCAGGTTAATCGTCTAAGAGTAGAAATGGAAGCATGTGCTGCTTCCATGTTGTTGTTGTTGTTCAGTCGCACAGTCGAGTCCGGCTCTTCGCGACCCCATGGACCAGATTACGCCAGGCCTTCCTGTCTTCCGCTGTCTGCTGAAGTTTGCTCAATTTCAGGTTTGTTGCATCGATGACGCTGTCTAACCATCTCATCCTTTGCTGTCCCCTTCTTCTTTGACCTTCAATCTTTCCCAGCATCAGGGTCTTCTCCAGTGAATGCTCCCTTCTCATTGGGTGGCCAAAGTATTTGAGCTTCAGCTTCAGGATCTGGCCTTCCAAGGAACAATCAGGGTTGATTTCTTTTAGGATTGACTGATTTGATCTCCTTGCAGTCCAAGGGACTCTCAAGAGTCTTCTCCAGCACCATAGTTCAAAAGAATCCATTCTTCGGCGCTCGGCCTTCCTTATAGTCCAACTCTCGCAGCCATACATTACTACGGGGAATACCATTGCTTTGACCATGCGGACTTTTGTTGGCAAGGTGATGTCTCTGCTTTTTATCATGCTGTTGAGGTTTGCCATCGCTTTCCTCCCAAGGAGCAGGCGTCTCTTAATTTCATGGCTGCAGTCACCACCTGCAGTGATCTGGGATCCTAGGAACGTGAAGTCTGTCACTACTTCTACGACTTCTCCTTCTATTTGCCAAGGAGTGATGGGGCCAGATGCCATGATCTTAGTTTTTAGCTGCTTCTATACAGGAGGGAGAGCTGTGGTGGCTCAAGTGGTTAAGACGCTGAACTGCAGGCTGTGGAAGGTCAGTAGTTCAGCAGTTCGAGACCCGGGTGCCGCATGACAGGGTGAGCTCCTGTCTCTAGTTCCAGCTCCTGCCAACCTAGCAGTTCGAAAGCAAGAAATTGCAAGTAGATAAATAGGTACCACTTCGGTGGGAAGGTAACAGCGTTCCGTGCACCTTGGTGTTTAGTCATGCCGGCCACATGACCACGGAAATGTCTTCGGACAGCGCTGGCTCTTCGGCTTTGAAACGGAGATGAGCACCGCAACCCTAGAGTCGGATTCGACTGGCTTTCGAGCAAGGGAACCTTTACCTTTACCTTTATACAGGAGGGATATTTCATAATACAGCAAAAGCTCTGATTTCTAATATGTGACAGGATTCACACACTTTGAAATGGTATAGTTGGGCAACATGTATGCCGAACTGATTGTAGTTTAAAACAGCAACATGAAATCCTTAATTTGTTCACCTGACTGAAACATAAAATTTGGGGTGGGATTACAAGTATTTCTGATTTTTGCCCAGTGCCGGCTCAAGACATTGGCTTGGATCTACCAGAACCTTCTGGAGACAGATTCATTTTCTTCTCTGGAGGGCAACTTCTTCACGCCCACCCCCACCAGCTGCACCCCAAAATGCTGGTCTTGCGGAGTGGACCCCCCCCCCCAGTAATGTCTGGGAAGTCAAGTCTCCTTATCTCCTCTCTCTTCCTCATCTACATGTCTGTATTTCCTCAAGTGGTTAAGACACTGAACTGCAGGCTGTGGAAGGTCAGTAGTTCAGCAGTTCGAGACCCGAGAGTGCCGCATGACGGAGTGAGCTCCCATCTCTAGTTCCAGCTCCTGCCAACCTAGCAGTTCGAAAGCAAGAAATTGCAAGTAGATAAATGGGTACCACTTCGGTGGGAAGGTAACAGCGTTCCGTGCGCCTTGGTGTTTAGTCATGCCGGCCACATGACCACAGAAATGTCTTCGGACAGCGCTGGCTCTTCGGCTTTGAAACGGAGATGAGCACCGCAACCCTAGAGTCGGATTCGACTGGCTTTCGAGCAAGGGAACCTTTACCTTTACCTATTTCCTTCTGGTAGCATTTGCTGTGGCTTTTTTGGTGTGTATATGTAATTCATATCCACCTACTTGCAAAATCTGGGTCTTAAATTTGCGACAATAACTGGTAAATTAATTATTAATTATAATTAATAATAAGGGACCAGTAATCGATGCTCCCTCTTAGCTGTGGAGTCCTGTGAGCAAAAATTCTGCTTCGTGAGCTACCGGCATTCAAGTCGTGAGCGAGCGATTTGGCTGCTGCATAAATTAAGTCTGCTCTGGAGCCCTCCTTCCTGAGCTAAGACAAAAATGTGCGAGCCGGAGGCTAAAAAACTGTGAGCTGGCTCACACTAGCTTCGCTCAGAGGGAACACGGCCAGTAATACTAACATGGGTAATACTAGTAATAATAAGCGACTATTCCACAATGTTCGAAGCAATTCTTGTGTGTTGTCTGAGTAGCCTTTACAAAGTCCCTCGAAGGGGAGCCAGCATAATCTCCCCCATGTTATACATACGGGCTGGGGCGAAGGCTGAGATGGAGCAGCTCAATTCATAGTCTCAGGCAAGATCTGAATCAGGGTGCTTCTGTCTGACCCTTCAAAGAAACAATCCGTTGTCTTGTTTCTATCCCTTTAATCCACCCATTCCTATCTTTGCGGTGATAACAGCTTCCCACTGATGGCAGGGAGGAGGAGGAGGAGGAGGAGATTGGATTTATACCCCGCCCTTCACTACCCAAAGGAGACTCAGAGCGGCTTCAAAACTCCTTTCCCTTCCCCTCCCCACAACAGACACCCTGGGAGGAGGAGGAGGAGGAGGAGGAGGAGGAGGAGGAAGAAGAGAAGAAGAAGAAGAAGAAGAAGAAGAAGAAGAAGAAGAAGAAGAAGAAGAAGAAGAAGAAGAAGAAGAAGAAGAAGAAGAAGAAGAAGAAGAAGAAGAAGAAGAAGAAGAAGAAGAAGAAGAGGAGGAGGAGGAGGAGGAGGAGGAGGAGGAGTTTGGATTTATACCCCACCCTTCACTGCCCAAAGGAGTCTAAGAGCAGCTTCCAAACTCCTTTCCCTTCCCACAACAGACACCCTGTGAGATAGGAGGAGGAGGAGGAGGAGGAGGAGGAGGAGGAGAAGAAGGAGGAGAAGAAGGAGAAGGAGAAGAAGAAGAAGAAGAAGAAGAAGAAGAAGAAGAAGAGGAGGAAGAAGAGGAGGAGGAGGAGTTTGGATTTATACCCCACCCTTCACTGCCCAAAGGAGTCTAAGAGCAGCTTCCAAACTCCTTTCCCTTCCCCTCCCCACAACAGACACCCTGTGAGATAGGAGGAGGAGGAGGAGGAGGAGGAGAAGGAGGAGGAGGAGGAGGAGAAGAAGGAGAAGGAGAAGGAGAAGGAGAAGGAGAAGGAGAAGGAGAAGAAGAAGGAGAGAAGAGGAGGAGGAGGAGGAGTTTGGATTTATACCCCACCCTTCACTGCCCAAAGGAGTCTAAGAGCAGCTTCCAAACTCCTTTCCCTTCCCCTCCCCACAACAGACACCCTTTGAGATAGGAGGAGGAGGAGGAGGAGGAGGAGGAGAAGAAGGAGAAGGAGAAGGAGAAGGAGAAGGAGAAGGAGAAGGAGAAGAAGAAGAAGAAGAAGAAGAAGAAGAAGAAGAGGAGGAGGAGGAGGAGGAGGAGGAGGAGGAGGAGGAGGAGGAGGAGGAGGAGGAGTTTGGATTTATACCCCACCCTTCACTGCCCAAAGGAGTCTCAGAGCAGCTTCCAAACTCCTTTCCCTTCCCCTCCCCACAACAGACACCCTGTGAGGTAGGAGGAGGAGGAGGAGGAGGAGGAGAAGAAGAAGAAGAAGAAGAAGAAGAGGAGGAGGAGGAGGAGGAGGAGGAGGAGGAGGAGGAGGAGTTTGGATTTATACCCCGCCCTTCACTGCCCAAAGGCGTCTCAGAGCGGCTTACAAACTCCTTTCCTTCCCCTCCCCACAACAGACACCCTGTGAGGTAGGTGGGGCTGAGAGAACTTCTAACACAAACTGTCCTTGAGAGAACAGCTGTGCCAGAGCTTGTGACTGACCCAAGGTCACATCAGCAGGTGCAAGTGGAGGAGTGGGGGAACCAAACCCGGTTCTCCCAGATAAGAGTCCGCGCACTTAACCACTACACCAAAGTGGCGAGGCTGAGAGAGCTCTCTCCAGGACTGCCCTTTCAAGAACAGCTCTGAGAGAACTTGTGACTAACCCAAGGTCACCCATAAGCGGCATGTGGAGAAGGAGTGGGGAATCAAACCCGGTTCTCCCAGATTAGAGTCCGCCACTCTTGACCACTACACCAAACTGGCGCTGGACACAAACAGGATTTGAGACCGGCAGCCCCTTAAAGACCAACAAGATGCCCAAGGTACGAGGTTCTGAGAGTTTAAGTGCCCTTTGTCAGACAAAAACGGCTTTTGACTCTCAAAAACTCAAACGCCAAAAATCTGATTGATCTCAAAAGGCGCTACTGGACCCGAATTCTGCTCTTCGATTGCAGACCGAAATGGCTGCCCTCCTGAAACTATGCTAGACACCACACCTTCCATTCTTCCCCGATACTCTACGTTTTCCCCAGTGGAGGCAAAAGCAGACAGAAGGGTTGTTTTCGGGAGGAAAGTGGGGGGGGGGGGAGGAAAGGGTTAAAGGTTCCTCACTGATCCTCCCTCAATGCCATTCTTGGCTGTGTATTAAAGCAGTGCGGGTAGCCACAGCTGCAAAGTAAACTCTTTTAAAAGGAACACGGAGTAGTTTTTGGAATGGAACGGAGTTGGGGACGCTCCTTAACTCTCCCTCTCCGTGACCCCCGGTGGCTGATCGTTGCTTGGAGGGACCCGGACACCTTCCCGTTTCTCCCTTTTTGTCCTCAAGAGTCTGAGTGCAACCGGACGGCATCACAGAATGACAAGTCATACTGGCTACCCTGGTGCTGGGCTCAGAGGAACTTTTACTGTGGTTACCACCAGGGCTCTTTTTGTAGCAGGAACTCCTTTGCATATTAGGTGATAAACCCCTAACGTAGCCAGTCCTCCAAGAGCTTACAGAGCTCTTCTTCCAGGGTCTACTGTAAGCTCTGGGAGGATTGGCTGCATTAGGGGTGTGTCACCTAATATGCAAAGGAGTTCCTGCTACAAAAAGAGCCCTGGTTACCACAATAATAAAGGTAAAGGTTTCCCTTGCTCGAAAGCCAGTCAAATCTGACTCTAGGGGGTGGTGCTCATCTCCGTTTCCAAGCCAAAGAGCCAGCGCTGTCCGAAGACGTTTCCATGGTCATGTGGCCGGCATGATTAGATGCCGATTAGACACGGAACGCTGTTACCTTCCCACGGAAGTGGTACCTATTTATCTACTTGCCATTTCTTGCTTTCGAACTGCTAGGTTGGCAGGAGCTGGGGCCAGAGACGGGAGCTCACTCCGTCACGCGGCACTTGGGTCTCGAACTGCCAAACTACCGATATTCCGGTCTGCAGCTCAGTGGCTCCTCTATCACAATAATAACACACTACTATTCCCCGGTGTATAGCAGCAGAGAATCACCCAAATGTGTTTCGGCCCCTTAGGGCTTTCCTCAGTGGTCAATATTACTATTGTACAACAACATACATCCCGAAATAAGTAATAATCAACTTAATTACTACCTTTGATGGAAGAGACACAAATCCAGACAGATTGGATATTTGTTACCAGAACAATCTGGAGAGCATGTGCAGTTACCAAGAGAGATTGTCCATGGCCTACTCTGTCAACTTTTAGCAACTGCACATCAGATGAGAAAGCAACACCTGGCTCTAAAGAAAATCATAGAATCACAGAATGTTAGAGTTGGAAGGGACCTTTCAGGTCATCTAGTCCAACCCCCTGCACTCTGCAGGAGCGTAGCTGAAAGATAACCCTACAACATACCCGAAAGATGGTCGTCCAGCCTCTGCTTGAAAAGGAGCATCCACCACCTCCCGAGGCAGTCTGTTCCACTGCTCAACCACTCTGACAGTTAGGAAGTTTCTCCTGATATTTAGCCGGTAACGACTCCCCTGTAATTTCCACCCATTTGATCTAGTCTTGCAATCCAGAGCAAGAGAGAATTGATCTGCTCCGTCTTCTACATGGCAGCCCTTCAAATACTTGAAGAGTGCAATCATGTCCCCTCTAAGCCTTCTCTTTCCCAGGCTAAACATACCCAACTCTTTCAGCCTTTCCTCGTAAGACTTGGATTCCAACCCTCTCACCATCCTGGTTGCCCTCTTTCATATATTTAATTCTGGATGCATATTGCTTTACAATAGTAATAGGACCAAAACCTGTACGGTCTACTGGTCATAAGGTATATTTTTATAACAACTTATTTTGTTAGCTTGACCCTTAAATATCATGAGTTGAGGTCCCCCCACCTCGTTTTTTGAGGATCATCCAATGGCCAAGGGCTTAAGGTTGCATTTGGGGGGAACTGTACTCGTCTACAGGAAGTAGTTCAGCTACTACTGATCGTTCGCCACTCCCCAAAAACCAACACAGCAGCTGCCTCGCTTTGTCTCGGGGCAGGGCTGGCTGTGTTTTTTCCCTGTTAAGGGCCGTGGCCTAACCCACTCACTAAGCACACATGTGGCGGTACTCCAGTGCCAGAAGGTATTTCAGAAGAACGCACAGACACACATGCTCTTCCGCAGCAACCTGGATTTCCCATTCCTATGCCAGCACAGATTGAAGGAACTGAGGCAAAGTGGGTGGTACCGCATCGGACACACAACTCCTCCATCGTTTATTTATTTAGGGGGTTTACATGCTCCTATTCAAGACAGCTTATAATTAGAAACGATACAATAAAATAATTAAAAAAACCATCATTAATTATCAATACACAAACAAGACAACAGAATCAAGTCGGGGCACAAAGACTGCATTAAACCACCTTGGGGCACTCTGAAAATAGCCATGAAACAGACCTCAGGATGGAAACGGATCACAGAACAGCTAGAGAAAATAAACCTCCTTAGTCGAAAGCCCAGGTGAAAAGGGGCGTTTTGGCAAGGCATCTGAAAGGCAGTACGCCCAGCCTCAAGTGGGGAGGGCGTTCTGAAGGTGAGAGATGCTTGCCACCTACAGAGAGCAGGAACTGGGAAACGGATCTTAAAGTGGTCAGCCGGGTCGTATCGGAGGAGGCGGTCCTTCAGGGACTCCATCCCCAAACTCTTTAAGGCCCTGAAGATAAGAACCGGCGCTTTGATGGGCAACCAATGCATCTCTTTCAGGACACACGGGTGATACGACCCATCGTCTTTCTAGACGGCTCCAGAATAGCACGGAATACAGTGGAATAATGCAATGAATACTGTCTTACGTCCACCTGCGTGTACGAATATTAGAGGTTTCCTGTAGACTGGAACAGGGCCCTGAGCACAGAAATTGCAGGTGCAAAGGACACATCTTTAAAAAGAGCAAAAAAAGAGCACAGCTTCTCACTTACATTTTCTATGACAAACGTCCACTCTTTGTCCTCAAATTCCTCAGCGTGGGGATCCTAGAAGAGAGTTATACAATTTTCAGTCCACTTCTGAACAGCAGTTCAAATCCTACGGTCTCTTTCCTAGTACACTCTAAGCGGCTAACAAAATCAAATGCCGAAGATAATTAATTATATTCAGGGCTTTTTTTTGTAGAAAAAGCCCAGCAGGAACTCATTAGCCACACCCAACAGCAGAAAATCATTAGCATGTTAGGCCACACCCTGGCAGCACAGCACATTAGCCTATTAGGCCACACCCCCATGTAACCAGAAGTGTGGTCATCCAGCCACACCCACCTTTTGCTTCTTATTCTGTTTACCTTGTTTGTTGACAAAACCCAGGGCTTTTTTATAGCAGGAACTCCTTTGCATGTTAAGCCACACACCCCTAATGTAGCCAATCCTAATGAGTTTCTGCTGTTGGGTGTGGCCTATTATGCTAATGAGTTCCTGCTGGCATGGCCAACTCAGGAGCCAGCCGGAACTCCGTTCCTGTGTGTTCCTGCCCAAAATAGCCCTGATTATATTGAACATAAACGACGTTAGAATGTTGAGGGGCTGGCTGTTCCCTCAACATTCAGATGGAAACTGATGAGTTGCCACAGAAAGGACAAGACACTGAGGTGGCTATTGGTCCTCTGTCCTCCCACTAGCCAAGTGATATTTACAGAGCGACAGTGTGGACGGCAAGAACTCTAAATGCCATGGTCACGTTTTTCAAAAATAATTTTTTTATTATTGTATTCTTTAAAAAAAATAACGTGACTTAATCGTATTTTAATACAATGGCACCAAATGAGAAAGAAGTGGATATCTCAGGGTGGAAAAGACAGGGAGTGATTCCACTGCCTAGCCCCCAGAAGCCTAGCATTGTAGTAAAGGTAAAGGCTTCCCTTGCTCAAAAGCTAGTTGAATCTGACTCTAGGGGGCGCTGCTCATCTCCGTTTCCAAGCTGAAGAGCCAGCGCTGTCCGAAGATGTCTCCATGGTCATGTGGCCAGCATGACTAGATGCCGGGGCGCATGGATCACTGTTACCTTGCCACTGAAGTGGTACCTATTTATCTACTTGCAATTTCTTGCTTTCGAACTGCTTGGTTGGCAGGAGCTGGGACCAGAGATGGGAGCTCACACGTGGCATCTGAAGTTCTTTCTCTTGCTGGCCAAAAGTGTGGCTAAGCTGCAGCCAACTTACGGCAACCCTGTAGGGTTTTCAAGGCAAGAGACTAACAGCAGTGGTTTGCCATTGCCTGCCTCTGCGTACCAACCCTGGACTTTCTTGCTGGTCTCCCATCCAAGCCTCCAGATTTTCCACTAAGGGGAGGTCCAGAGATTACAAACCTTTGACCTCTCTGGGTGGGACTAAGCAGACAGAGTAGCTACAGAGAAGATGGGCTTCTTCGGTGTTGTCACTGACCCAGTGTAGACCATCAAATGGGCTCTAATTTCTGTTAGGTCAAATTCGTTCTGAATGTTCACGAATGAGTCATTTCTAGGGCTGCCAACTTCAGGTTGGGAAATTCCTGACGATTTGGGGAGTGGCGCCTGGGGAGGGTGGGGTTTGGGGGAGGGGAGGGATATAATGCCACAGAGTCCACCCTCCAAGGCAGCCATTTCCTCCAGGGGAGCTGATTTCTGTAGTCCGGCAATTACTTGTAATTTTGGGAGAACTCCATGCCCCCCCTGGAAGTTGGCCTCCCTACTTCCTTGCTGTCTAAGCAGAAGAAGAGGAGGAGAAGGAGGAGATTGGATTCATATCCTGCCCTTCACTACCTAAAGGAGTCTCAGAGCGGCTTACAATCCCCTTTCCCTTCCCCTCCCCACAACAGACACCCTGTGAGGTAGGTGGGGCTCTTTCGAGGACAGCTCTTGAGAGAACCTCCTTGAGAGAACTTCTGACTGACCCAAGGTCACACCAGCAGCTGCATGTGGAGGAGTGGGGAATCAAACCCGGTTCACCCAGACTAGGGTCCAGCAGGAACTCATTAGCATAATAGGCCACACCCAACAGCAGAAACTCATTAGCATATTAGGCCACATCCATGACAGCACAGCTTATTAGCATATTAGGCCACACCCCCGTGGTACCAGAAGCGTGGTCATCTAGCCACACCCACCTTTTGCTTCTTATTCTGTTTACCTTGTTTGTTGTCAAAACCCCGGGGCTTCTTTTGGAGCAGGAACTCCTTTGCATGTTAGGCCACACACCCCTAATGTAGCCAATCCTAAAGAATTTCTGCTGTTGGGTGTGGCCTGTTATGCTAATGAGTTCCTGCTGGGCTTGGCCAACTTGGGAGCCAAGCGGAACTCTGTTCCTGTGCGTTCCTGCCCAAAAATAGCCCCGGGGTCTGCGCTCTTAATCACTGCACCAAAATGGCTGATCCTCAGGTCTTGGTGGTTGATCCTCAGGTTTCGGTGGTTTAGGACAGGCATTTTGGGAGTTGTGACATCTACTGTGTCTACCATAAGAGCCAAGCCCCTTGTCCAAGAGGAGGCCATGACTTCTGTGAAACAGGCGGACTACTCAGCCAAATATATAACTAGGGTCTCTGGCATCTGCAGGTGGCTGCTAAAAGGCTACACTTAACAATCTCATTAATAACCAAAGCCCAGACTTACCCTCTAATCCTAACAATAACACCATTTCTACAGCCACTTACAAATTCAGAGGCACCACCGTCTTTATGGGTCTGGAGGGGCCGTGGCTCAGTGGCAGAGCATCTGCTTGGCATGCAGAAGGTCCCAGGTTCAGTCCCTGACATCGCCGGTTAAATAATCCGGGAGCAACTCCAGTTAGACCATCTGGCAGTAGGAGATTTGCAAGACCTCTGCCCGAGACGCTGGAGAGCCACTGCCAAGCTAAGACCACTTCCGCACTATCATTTTTGTCACTCATGTGTCCCTGTTGCTTCAGAGTTTCCGCCCCTGATGTGTTTTGCTCTCTCTAGTAGTCCCAGAGGGAGCAAAACACAAGGAGGAGGAGGAGGAGGAGGAGGAGGAGATTGGATTTATACCCCGCCCTTCACTCGGAGTCTCAAGAGTGGCTTATAATCTCCTTTCCCTTCTCCTCCCCACAACAGACACCCTGTGAGGTAGGTGGGGCTGAGAGAGCTCAGACAGAAATTGCCCTTGAGAGAACAGCTCTGAGAGAACTATGGCTTACCCAAGGTCATCCAGCAGCTGACAATGGAGGAGTGGGGAATCCAACCCGGTTCTCCTCGATTAAAGTCTGTGCACTTAACCGCGACACCAAACTGGTTCTCGAAAAGAAGTATGGAAAAGTGGGTGTGGGGGGGAGAACGGAACCAATGCTCCCTCTAAGCTGTGGAGTCTTGTGAGCAAAAATTCTACTTTTTGAGCTACTGGCCTTAAAGCTGTGAGTGAGCGATTCGGCTGCTGCATAAACTAGTTTGCTCTGGAGTCCTCCTTCCTGAGCGGAGACAAAAACGTGAGAGCCAGAGGCTAAAAGACTGTGAGCTAGCTCACGCTCACTCAGCTTAGTGGGAACACTGGAGGGGACCCAAAGCAATAGGGACAAACGAGTCACGAAAATGACAGTGCGGAAGTGGCCTATAAGTAGAAAATACTGACCCTGATGGACCAAAAAGGTCTGATTCAGTATAGCGCAGCTTCATGTGCAGGGCTTTTTTTGTCCAAAAAGTCCAGCAGGAACTAATTAGCATAACAGGTCACACCCATCAGCAGAAACTAATTAGCATATTAGGCCACACCCCAACAGCACAGCTCATTGGCATACTGGGCCACACCCCCATGTTACCAGGAGTGTGGTCACCCAGCCACACCCACCTTTTGCTTCTTATTCTGTTTACCTTGTTTGTTGTCAAAACTCAGGGCTATTTTTGTAGCCGGAACTCCTTTGCATGTTAGGCCACATAGCCCTAATGTAGCCAATCCGAATGAGTTTCTGCTGTTGGGTGTGGCCTATTATGCTAATGAGTTCCTGCTGGGTGTGGCCAACTCGGGAGCCAGCCGGAACGCCGTTCCTGTGCGTTCCGGTCCAAAAATAGCCCTCCTCACGCGTGTTTATCATTTCCCCAAAACACATGGCTTTGTCCGTATTTCCCCCAGCTCGTTTCCTGTGTGTTATCAAGCCTTTATCTCGGGTGTCTATACAGCGGTATATGAGCGACACATTCAATCGGCGTACTTTCCCACTACAGATAATAAAAATCCAGCAGTTGGGCTGCGCTCTTGAGTGTTTAATCAGTACAAGCAGTTGCGGTCGGGGTAAAGGGCTGTTGTGAGTGCTTCGGCTGCCAAAACTGCATGGCAGACGTTCACGGCTCTCTTGGGGAATCTTCAGCCTTCGGTAAAGAGCAGTAAAACTGGTCAGCCACTCTGCGCCCCCACTCGAGACGGCTGGCTCGCAAGACTAACTGCTGCCCGCCAGTTAACGAGCTACGGTTTTAATAGGTGCACGTCCCTCAAGACGGAGAAATAGCGGCCCAAAAGTGGCCGTTGCCCAGTCTTCAAATATATGCGTCTTGGGGGAGGCTGGGATTATGATCGGCATTAATGCAGAGTACGGAACCAGAGGACGAGTAGTTAGTTTTGGATGCCACTGGAGTAAAAGGGTACAATAATATGGTACAATATAATATGCCGTCAAGTTTTCAAGGCACGAGACGTTCAGAGCTGGTGTGCCGTTGCCTGCCTCTGTGTCATGACCCTGGTATTCCTTGGAGGTTTCCCACTAACTTCTGAGATCTGACAAGACTGGGCTACACATGGTACAAAACCGGATGCCCCTCCTGCTGGTACAGAACACGGGACCCATTCACTAATTCCTGACTCGTTTTGCATACACTGGGAGAAACAACGAAACCACAATATTTCTTTCCTTCAGCTTAAGAACATAAGAACATAAGAGAAGCCAATGTTGGATCAGGCCAACAGCCCATCCAGTTCAACACTCTGTCACACAGTGGCCAAAAATACCAGGTGACATCAGGAGGTCCACCAGTGGGGACAGGACACCGGAAGCCTTCCCATTGTTGACCCCCCTCGAGCACCAAGAATACAGGGCATCCCTTGCCCCAGAGCAAGAGTCCCTATCTATACCTCGTGGCTCATAGCCACTGATGGACCCCTGCTCCATATGTTTATCCAGTTCCCTCTTGAAGGACGTCCATGCTTGTAGCTGCCACCACCTTCTATGGCAGTGAACTCCATGTGTTAATCACTCTCATGCACAATAAGGATTCACTGAAGATACAGATGAAACTGTGTTTTTTAAGAGGGGGGTAATGGTAGCTGATCCTGACTTGGATAGCCCAGGCTAACCCGATCTCATCAGATCTTGGAAGCTAAGCAGGTGTCAACTCTGGTTATTACTTGGATGGGAGGCCAGCAAGGGAGTCTGGGATTGCTGCCCACGGGCAGGCAGTGACGGAGGACCTCTTCACATCCCCACTGAGGAGAAAAGAGGAGTACAAATGAAGTAAATAAAACAAATTAGTGGGGAAAATTATGCTGGATTCTACTCTGTGGTTCTACACTGGACGCCAGAGGACACCAAACTCCTCTATATCTAGAAGAAGAGAACAGATTGGTTTTACACCCTGCCCTTCACTACCCGACGGAGTCTCAGAGCGGCTTACAAACTACTTTCCCTTCCCCTCCCCACAACAGACACCTTGTGAGATAAGCGGGGCTGAGAGAGCTCTTTCAAGGACTGCTCTGGAGAGAACAGCTCGGAGAGAACTTGTGAGTGACCCAAGGCCACACCAGCAGCTGCATGTGGAGGAGTGAGGAATCAAACCTGGTTCTCCCATTTTTCTTAACCACTATATCAAACTGACAGAGACTTATTACCAAGTTTTGGTGGCCCAAATACAAATGCTAGATTATTTTTTTGTTGCAGCTAAATATACTGTACTTTATTAATACCCTGCCCTTTTTCCTCGGTGGGGGGACCCAAAAGATTTTCCCCGGTCGTCTTGTTCCAGGTGGTGGTGGGGGGAGAGCTGAAAGGCGATGTGGAAGTGGCCTGGATCCTTCAGATCCAAACAACTCCAGCATCGCCCTTCCCCGGCTGTCTGATTCGGGCGAGGGGGTGAGGGGGGGACTGAAAGGCGATGCTGAAGTGGCCTGGATCTTTCACATCCAATCCACCTCAGCATCGCCCCTCCCCGGCTGTCTGGTTCGGGGGGGGGAGGAAGAGAGCTGAAAGGCAATGCTCAAGTGGCTCTGAAAGAACTTATGACTGACCCAAGGTCACACCAGCAGCTGCATGCGGAGGAGTGGAGAATCAAACCCAGTTCTCCCAGATTAGAGTCCGCGCTCTTCACCACTACACCAAACTGGCTCTCTATATCTATCTATAGATAAATAATTTGCCTTACAACTGTATCTGACCACTGGACTATCTCATTCAGCACTGACTGTTCTTTAGTTACTGTAGATTTTCCAGGTTGTGTGGCCGTGGTCTTGGCACTGTAAGAAACAGGAAACCTCCTCAGGAAACAATCCATAGACAAAAGAACCTCCTCAGGAAGGCTCCTCCATTAGCCTGTTCATAGCCTGCGGTGGCTCAAGTGGTTAAGATGCCGAACTGCAGGCTGTGGAAGGTCAGTAGTTCAGCAGTTCGAGACCCAGGTGCCGCATGGCGGAGTGAGCTCCCGTCTCTAGTTCCAGCTCCTGCCAACCTAGCAGTTCGAAAGCAAGAAATTGCAAGTAGATAAATAGGTACCACTTCGGTGGGAAGGTAACAGCGTTCTGTGCACCTTGGTGTTTAGTCATGCCGGCCACATGACCACGGAAATGTCTTCGGACAGCGCTGGCTCTTCAGCTTTGAAACGGAGATGAGCACCGCAACCCTAGAGTCAGATTCGACTGGCTTTCAAGCAAGGGAACCTTTACCTTTACTAGCCTGGGGAACTCCTACAAGAGAATGACTCAGTCCTACCCCACCTTCTGGAGTAGATATAAATTACTTGCCTACCATTTTTCTGCTCACCTTGACACAGAGAGTACTCCATCTTTCTGTGTTATACCTCTGAGGATGCCAGTCACAGCTACTGACGAAACGTCAGGCCCTACAAGACCACGGCCACACAACCTGGAAAATCTACAGCAGCTAATGAACTCTGGCCGTGAAAGCCTTCGACAACATATTGACTGTTCTGATTGGAAACCGTTCTCGGTGGTTTCCTTAGACCCCGGCCTTCGCCCCTGCTTTAGAAGTCGAACGATTAGCAAATTCCAGCAGGCCTGCAGGATTAAACCTCCTTTCCCTTCCCAGCGCAGCCCTAATTCAAATTCAGCCACGTCCCTGACAGCCAGCCAGCCGGGAGTGCTGTGTCATCCTTCAGGCCTTTCTATTATGAAGACACAAAAATGATACTATCCATTACACACCCCAAAAAGAAGGATTTTTTCATATGCTGGCGCATCGTTTGTCTTGATAACTTCTCCTGCATGTCTTGATCGCCGTAATCCTGTCCTGTTTGCACTCTGCCGTTCAGCTACATTATCTAATCTGTCCTGGCCGAACCTTGTTTACTCTTTCGATTATTCTCGTGGCTTCAGCCATGTCTCGGAGGGTGTGTTGCTAAAGGATCAAGCTACATTTACTGTTTTGCGCAGTTCTGGCTTCCAGCTGCTTTATCCTTTATTTCAGTGTTTCTTACTGCAGTCTCAGTTTAATTTAAAGGAGTCTGTCGGATTCTAAAAATGGCAAGTTTGACTGTAATTCTTTAACGTCAACAAATATCTTGAAAAAGCTTCATTCCGGGCCTCTTTCCTAAATCTCATTTTTTTTCTCTGATAAAGAATAATCTTCACATGTTGTTGTAGGTTTTCCGGGCTGCATGGCCGTGGTCTTAGCACTGTAGGACCTGACGTTTCGCCAGCAGCTGTGACTGGCATCCACAGAGGTATAACACAGAAAGATGGAGTACTCTCCATGTCAAGGTGAGAAGAAAAATGTTAGGCAGGTAATTTATCTCTACTCAGGAAGGTGGGGTAGGGCTGAGTCATTATCTTGTAGGAGTTCCCCAAGCTGTGACATGCTAATGGAGGAGCTTTCCTGAGGAGGTTCTTTTGCAGATGGATTGGCTGTTGAAATTCTAATCTTATCTGCAGTGCTATTGGAAGATGTAGAGCATTTTGTGTTTTTCAGGACAGGAAACTTTGCCCTATTTATGCCAAGACCATGGCCATACAGGCCGGAAAATCTACAACAACTAATGAACTCTGGCTGTGAAAGCTTTTGACGACATAATAATCTTCAGAAATTTTGAATTATCAGACTACACCTGAGGCTGACAGAAAAAAACTTAAATAATAAGACACCTTCATCGCCTGAAACATTGACCATTCAGGCATCTTCCTTGGAATTTAGTTCACTTGGCCTTCAGAAATAAATTACATTCCTGTGTGATGCATTTTGCCCTGACCTGGATGGCCCAGGCTAGCCCAATCCTATCAGATGCCAGAATCTAAGCAGGGGAGCCAGTTTGGTGAAGTGATTAAGAGCGGCGGATTCTAATCCGGAGAACCGGGTTCAATTCCCCACTTCCCCGCTTGAAGCTAGCTGGGTGATCTTAAGCAAGTCACAGCACTCAAAAATAAGCATAACTCGCCACCTAGTGGTGCAAAAAAAAAAAGAGCTACAGCTTCGGCAGCCAAACAATCCCTTCCGGGATCTCCTGGCTATTCCACACACAATACCATACAATAATCAATTAATTTAGCTAAGGCCAGGCCCTGGTTAGGACTTGGATGGGACTCCATCAAGGAAGACCAGGATCACTATACAGAGGCAGGCATTGGCAAACCACCTCTGAACATCTTTGGCTTTGAAAAACACTCTACGGGGTCACCGTAAGTCATCTGCGACTTGCCGGCACTTTCCACCACCATGGTACCTTTCCAGTGACCGGCAAATATCAAAGTCGAGCTTAAATTTCTGCGATCTTTCAACTGATCAGTTTTCCAGATATTTTCACCACTTCACTCACCAATCTTTGCAAAGTCTCTGGGGTGGATCCAGCCATTTTCCAAGAAGCCTCCCTCCAACTTAACGGTTTCTACCATTGGAGGAAGATCCCCTTGAGGGGGAAGGAGGATACTTCGGCTGGAGAAAAGCTGCAAACTTTGCCCAGTGTAGGAGTGGCCTCTACCCCTCTACACTGACTCCCGGTATCATGTTTTTAGACTTTCATATCACACAAACAGGGGTGTTATAAAGAAAGATTTTACCTATGCACAAGGCATTACAATATCGATGTATGTATAAGCAGCTTTCTACGTGTATCTATGCTCATTCTGACTCCTGTGTGACCGACAGTGCTATACTTATTTGGGACTCTTAACCGTTCGAATCTAAACAGAGTTACACCCTTCTAAACCCACTGACTTCAATGCATTTGGAGTGTGACACCGCCCACCATTTCAGTAAGCGGGCTCCACTGTTCGAAGGTAAGTTGTCATCTCCATACTTTTTAAAAGCACTGTATTGGCAGCAGCTGCTGCCACAGCACAGGAATCTTCCCTGTTTGACTGAAAGGTAAGCCATAGGGTTGCCAGGTAACCCCCGGGGGGGGCAGGGGGTTGCCTGCTCAACAGGCCCCTTACCCACCGGGGGAACCCCACCCCCAAAGTGCCAGGCACGTTGCGGGGGGGACGTCCTATCATTTGAGGGAAAGCTCTTATGTTTTCTCCTCAAATGATAGTGTCCCTGCCCCCAACGTGCCCAACGTGATGACGTCACTTCTGGGTGATGTCATCGTGGTGCGCACGCCAATGATGTCCCGGAAAGGGGTCAGGACTCCCCCAATCCCCGGAACATAAGTAAGACTTGGCAACCCTAGGAAGCCGTAGCAGCCATTTTATGTCTGACTCCACCTCCTGCAGTAGCCATTTTCTGGCGGCCATTTTAGGGACCCGCCTACCATTCTGTGTGAGTATTCCAAAAGTGCCCACAAGCTCAAAAAGGTTGGGGACCCCTGCAATAGGGCATACTTCAAATGCAGCATGCTTCGGACTAACAACTTAATGCCCCCAAAACAAACCCGTGTGAATTCAGAGTTCCTGTTGAACGTTCGTCCCTGCTTAAAAAAAACGCTTACCTTAAAAAGTGTCACAGTGATTTCAATGTTTTCCGGAACAGGCCACACCACCACACCACGGTATGGATTTTTGATTCCTGGCTGCCAGCTGTGAGCCTGAAGAAAGAATAGGGGGAACTTTGTAAATCCAATCACAATTACTTTAGCAAATAGCAGAGGAAGATTCGTCAAGGATATGCAGGAGTGGGTGACTAACAGACAACCACGTATATAACTATTGACCCTCCAGGTTCTGAAAATGTGGTTTTCCACTATGACTTTTAGACAGGCCACAAAGGAGGAGGAGGAGGAGGAGGAGAATAAGAGGTTGGATTCATACTTCGACCTTCACTGAAAGTCACAGAGCAGCTTACAATCTCCTTTCCTTTCCTTTCCTTTCCTTTCCTTTCCTTTCCTTTCCTTTCCCCACAACAGACACCCTGTGAGGTAAATGGGGCTGAGAGAGCTCCTTCAAGAACTGCTCCTGCAGAGAACAGCTCTGAGGGAGCCGGCACTGACCCATGTGGCAGAGTAGGGAATCAAACCTGGTGTAACAGGCTGGATTCACCCCCCGCCCCTGGCCAGACTAACCCCAGCCTAAAATAACCTCTGCCGGGCTCTGTTGACTAATGAGATTGGATTCATACCCCGTTCTTCACTACACAGAGGAATCTCAGATTGGCTGACAAGTTTCTCATGGACCTCAGACCCTCAGAAGCTGACATTGTGCTGGTTACAATGACATTTAACTTACCACTCTATACTGGGGACTGTGAGACCCAGGTTCAGATAGTTTGGCATAGGCAACTTTACACCTGAGGGGTTACTTTGGCCCGGGGTTACGGGTTGTTGTGTTGTGCAGTTGGGGTAACTCTGGCGTGGCCCGGCAGAGGTTTGTCTGGCAGGGGTTAGTCTGGATTAACCCCTGGGGTTACTCTGGCCTGGCCCGGCAGGGGTTACTAGGCCAGAGTAACCCCTCAGGGGTTATTCTAGGCTAGGCCAGAGTAACCCCGGGGTTACTCTGGCCGGGGGTTGAATCTGGCTTGTTACACCGGTTCTCTAGATTAGAGCCCGCCGCTCTTAACCACTACACCAGGGATGATGAACTCACTTGTTATGAGGGCCAGATCTGTCATAAATCAGACCTTGTTGGGCCAGGTCAGAAAAGGTAATGCCAGGTAGCAGAGATATAAACTTTATAAAGGACACAGACACAAAGGGGTTTTTTTTTTACTTAAAATAAAAACATGCTTAAGACATTAGCACTCTCGCAATATTTTGTTTCTTTAACAGTGTCTGATAACGGACCCCTCTTGCTCTGAATTATTGCCACAAAACGTCTGTGCTGCTGCAATCCTGAGTATGCTGTTCAGGTGTGTATCTGTAACCTGCAAACCTACGATGACGCAGCAGCAGAAGACCTGGAAGAAGACGCAGAAGACAGCCAGTTCCATTGCAGGCCTGAGAGAAGCCCTCCGGGGCCTCATCCAGCCCCCGGGCCGCATGTTTGACACCCTTGGGCTACACCAAACCGCCTTGCCACCTTCTCCTCCCGTTTCCAGACCTTCTGACACGTCATCGACAGTTCAGTTTAAAAGATCCATTTCCTGACACCAGATTCCGGAAGCAATCCTCTCTGGATAAAGTCATTTAAGGCTCATCTTACTTTGGCTGACTGGATTCGCACTGGGACCTTTTGGGGACATCTGGCCTGCTCCTCAGCTGATGCTTGGCCCCAGCTTCTGTCCCTTAAGCTCCTCCCTTACATTACCACCACCTTAGATGTGGGGCTGCCAGGCTGCAACGGGCAACCCCAAGGAGAAATTGGGGGTGGGGCCGGGCATGATGGGTGTTTCACTGATGTAAAGGTAAAGGTAAAGGCTCCCTTGCTTGAAAGCCAGTTGAATCCGACTCTAGGGTTGCGGTGCTCATCTCCGTTTCAGAGCCGAAGAGCCAGCACTGTCCGAAGACATTTCCGTGGTCATGTGGCCGGCATGACTAAACACCAAGGTGCACGGAACGCTGTTACCTTCCCACTGAAGTGGTACCTATTTACCTACTTGCAATTTCTTGCTTTCAAACTGCTAGGTTGGCAGGAGCTGGAACTAGAGACGGGAGCTCACTCCGTCATGCGGCCACTCGGGTCTCGAACTGCTGAACTACTGACCTTCCACAGCCTGCAGTTCACTGATGTAGCTTCTGGTAAAAAACAGAAGTCATTAGATGCTCTAGAATTTCCAAAACTTTACCTTAGGATTTCTGTAAATTCTACAGCATCCAAGATGTCACTGCTGTTTCTTACCAGAATTAATACCCATGCACTAGCATAACACTGGTCCACACTCCATCACCACCACCACCTGCCATTACCTCCTGCCAGTAGCCTAGGTACCAGCAGGCAAAGCAGCAGGACTCTTGTATCTCCACTTGTTTCCTCCGTTATGTCCCTGGGGAGAGCATTTAACTCTTCAGACAGTAACTTACTGGTGGTCTCCAGACCCAAAGGTATCTGGCTATCCTCAACCTGGGCCACAGGGCCTTTTCGGTCCTAGCCCCAGCCTGGTGGATCTCTCTGCCGAGTACCATCAGGGCCCTGCGGGACCTCCTGAAACTCTGCAGGGTCTGCAAGGCTGAGGCATTCTGCCAGGCTTTTGGTTGAGGACAGCGACGGTTTTCATCTTGGCCAGCACCCTCTTCCGCTCTCTATATTTGTCTTATCCCTTCTCCCTTGCCTGTGAAGTGTCCAACAGTCTGAAATGGGATTAATTTGTTTGCCATCTGTGCTGTTTGATTTTAACTGTTTTATCTAGTGCACTAGTTCCCAAAATGGGCAATACCACCCCCTCGGGGGCGCTGGAACGATCCAGGCGCAGGTCTACAAACTGCATCTTTTTGTCCACTTCTTGAAGGTAGATGTCCAGGGGGGCGCTGAGTAACTTTTTTTCTGGAAAGGGGGTGGTAGGCCAAAGTTTGGGATTATGTTTTTATTCATACTGTACATAGCCCAGAGCCATGCAATAGCAGGGATTGAGCAATTAATAAATTTAATAACAATAATGAAAAGATACTCAGACTATAGATACCATTAATGGGGACTACGTCTACCAAAGGCTATTACCTCTGGCCAATGTAACCCTGATCGTTGTGAGCACCCTGATTCCCCCCCCCAAGGGTTAACATGAATATTAGCAGGCCTGCTCCGGCGTGCGGGTGTCCATATTTGGGCCTCCCTGACTATATCAGCCTTATTTCCTTCAACGCCGGATTCAAGAATGTGGTAACTGGCTATCGTGAGAACCTGTGTTCAGTTCTGTAACTAGATGGGAAGGGGGAAGCAGGAGTGGATGTCATCATCTTCCGGAGGGTTCCATCAAGTGAGCTCCCTGACTGGGTTGGGGAGACTACCTGGTGCCAGATGGCAAAAGACTATAATTAGGCCATAGACAAGAAGGAAGCCATGCTAAGAACATAAGAACATAAGAGAAGCCAATGTTGGATCAGGCCCATCTAGTCCAACACTCTGTCACACAGTGGCCCAAAATACCAGGTGCCATCAGGAGGTCCAGCAGTGGGGCCAGGACACTAGAAACCCTCCCACTGCTGCCCCCCCAGCATCAAGAATACAGAGCATTACTTACCACAGGCCGAGAGTTCCTATCTATACATTGTGGCTAATAGCCACTGATGAATTTCTGCTCCATATGTTTATCTAATTCCCCTCTTAAAGCTGTCCATGCTTGTAGCCACCACCACCTCCTGTGGCAGTGAATTCCATGTGTTAACCACTCTTTGGGTGAAGAAGGACTCCCTTTTATCTGTTCTAACCCGACTGCTCAGCAATTTCATTGAGTGCCCACGAGTTCTTGTAGTGTATGCTAACTTCATGATTCGACTGGGCAGCGGCTCAGACTAGTCCAAGCCTCTTCACGACGGACTGCTACGCAGACAATACGTGAGCCTCTAGCTTGGACTCCGATATTCTAAAGGGTGTGCCATCTAATACCAGGTATTGGAAGTATTAGCTAGAGAAGTTAGCTTTTCTTATTTTCTTGCTGCAGGACTGTCGAGGCTGTGTTGCCTAGTGATACCTTATTTCTTAAGATATTTAATAAAACTCTGTATATTTTACCAAGGTCTGGTTTCTTGCGTGCAGATAACCTTCCAGGTGCACACGCACATATTAAAAAATACAAAAGAATTAAAATGGGAAAACCCTACGGAGTTGCCATAAGTCAGCTGTTCTCTCAACCTATGGGTTGCTTGGCTGAAGTGAAATAAGTATAATGTCTCTCGAGAGGACAACAGACAGGCCAAAAGCGGCGGCATCCACAGGCTGTCTCTGATGTGAATCAAACCCTTAAAACGAGGGCCTGGTGTTGGTGAAGAAAACCCTCCACGCCATCCTTCCCTGCCCATATTTTAGGCACGTTTGCTCTTTTAACCATGACTGATCGGAGCAAGCCCCGACAGTGACTGAACTATCTGAACTATTATCAGCAAGGAGGAGTCCATCACATTAGGACAAGAGTTAATATTGCTCTTACCCAAAAAAAAAAGGTTAAGAGAAATATTTGGGCAGCTTACTCATGCTCCGACTAGACATAAGATTCCATCCGTCGCCCTAACTTGCTAAACAATCCGGTACTGTAGTAACACAGTGTTCCTGGTGCAGAGCTCTAAATTTGTAGAGGAAAGGCAAACCCAGGGACTTTCACTAGCACAGCAAACCTATGGGGGCACCAAGGACTAGGAAAACACATCAGCCAGATGTTCCGGGTTATACAAGCCTGAGGGCGAATGGAGAAAAACCAGTTCTCTCTAAGCAACTGCAAAATGTACAAACACACGCACAGAAATACTGAAACCATGTTGTGGAACTTAGAACCATACAGCTGGAAGGGACCTCCAGGGTCATCTAGTCCAACCCCTGCACAGCACAGGAAATCCACAAATACCACCCACACACACACACCACCAGTGACCAATATTCCCTCTAAGAAGAAGAGAGCCAGTTTGGTGTCGTGGTTAAGTGCGCAGACTCTTATCTGGGAGAACCGGGTTTGATTCCCCCACTCCTCCACTTGCACCTGCTGATGTGACCTTGGGTCAGTCACAAGTTCTGGCACAGCTGTTCTCTCAAGGACAGTTTCTGTCAGGAGTTCTCTCGGCCCCACCTACCTCACAGGGTGTCTGTTGTGGGGAGGGGAAGGGGAAGGAATTTGTAAGCCGCTCTGAGACGCCTTTGGGCAGTGAAGGGCGGGGTATAAATCCAAACTCTTCTTCTTCTTCTTCTTCTTCTTCTTCTTCTTCTTCTTAGCTGAGTTAATGTGAGCTAGCTCTCAGTTTTTAGCCTCCGGCTCCCACATTTTTGTCCTAGCTCAGGAGGGATGGCTCCAGAGCAAACTAATTTATGCAGTAGCCAAATCGCTTGCTCACAACTTTCATGCCAGGAGCTCGCAAAGTAGGATTTTTGCTCACAAGACTCCACAGCTTAGGGGAGCATTGCCGGTGACCCCTGCTCCATGCTCCAGAAGATCACAAAAAACCCTACAGGATCCCTGAACAAACTGGCCTGGAGAAAAATTGCTTTTTGACCCCACAGTGGTGAACGGCATTTCCCTGGGCGTGTCAGAAAGGGCCACGAGAACTAAGCACTGAGGCAGCCCTTCCTGCCCTCCCTCTCGTGATCTGCCTCAGTTCACAGAATCAGCATGGCTGTCAGATGGCCATCCAGCCTCTGTTTGAAAACCCACACAGAAGGAGTAAAAGGTAAAGGAAAAGGTTCCCTTGCTTGAAAGCCAGTCGAATCCGACTCTAGGGTTGCGGTGCTCATCTCCGTTTCAAAGCCAAGAGCCAGCGCTGTCCGAAGACGTTTCCGTGGTCATGTGGCCAACATGACTAAACACCAAGGCGCACGGAACGCTGTTACCTTCCCACCGAAGTGGTACCTATTTATCTACTTGCAATTTCTTGCTTTCGAACTGCTAGGTTGGCAGGTGATATTTTTCTGCATTCTTGTGGAGTCTCCCAGTGGCACAGAGCCTGCTGACCTTGAGAGCGTTGGACCCAGGTTCAGATCCCCACTTGGCCATGGAAGCCTGCTGGGTGACCTTGGGCCAGTCACATGCTCTCAGACCAAGCTACCTCACAGGGTTGTTGTCAGGATAAAATGGAGGGGAGGAAAGGGGTGGAGAAAGGCATGATGTGAATGAAGATCAAAAATAAATTTATTTAGCAGCAGTCAATAAATAATCAACACACCCTTCTTTGGTGTAGTGGTTAAGTGCGTGGACTCTAATCTGGGAGAACTGGGTTTGATTTCCCACTCCTCCACTTGCAGCTGCTGGATGACCTTGGGCAAGCCATAGTTCTGTCAGAGCTGTTATCTCAAGGACAGTTCTGGAAAGAGCTCTCTCAGCCCCACCTACCTCACAGGGTGTCTGTTGTGGGGAGGGGAAGGGAAAGGAGTTTGTAAGCCATTCTGAGACTCCGAGTAAAGGGTGGGGTATAAATCCAATCTCCTCTTCTCTTCTTCTATATATTCAAACAGCATGCCTAATATTATTTCTCTCATATAATTTTTATACTGATCATGGCTACGTCCTTTATACACTCTGCACACGTGTCCCGATGCTTTAAGACAGAACTACCACATACGTCCGTAATCAGTAATATTGCATTTCCGATATTTGTAACTATTTATTCCATAAATTCTATACAATCTTTGTGAGGCAAGATACCACCCACACATAATTTTAAGTTGTTAAGATGCCAACATTTTTTACAAGGCGTGCACTCCTTTAAGCAGAGTGGGGTACTGTAGCAAGGAGGTTGGAGTAGGTGACCTCTCGGATCCCTTCTAACTCTGTGTCAAGACACTGGTCTCCTTTAAGAGAATTTTCCTGCCTAAGTGTTGGCTTTCGTGACTACAGAAGTCACCACCCCCACCTGCCGGCTTGTTATCAGAATTCTTGCTTAGTCTGATAGAAGTGATTTAACTTGCAGCTGCTGAAAACTGTCATCTAAAGTGGTTGACAGCTTGCAATTTAGAGATCTATCCTGGGAACAGCTTTCTATTGGCTACATGGCTTTTCTTTCTGCACTGAATACTTCAGCCCCACCAGAAAATAATTTGCTCCACAAGCCACAAAATCCTGGCTACGGGCCTGTGCCAGATCCAGTTTGGGAAACTCTTGGGAGATTTGGGGATGGTGCCTGGGAAGGACAGGGACCTCAGTGGGGTACAAGGCCACAGAGTTCACCCTCCAAAGCTGCTGTTCTCCCCGGGGGAACTGATCGCTGTCGACTGGAGATGAGCTGTAATTCCTGGGGAATCCCAGGTCCCACCTGGAGGCTGGCACCCCTGTTTGTCAGCTATGACAATGAAGGGACCTTTGACCTCCCAAAAGCTCATGCCCTAGAGAATCTTTTTGGTCTTTTTGGTGCTACTGGATTAGAACCTCGCTGTTCTACTGCAGACCTACAACAGCAACCCTCTGAATCTCTAGAGACAAACAGGATCCTACAGTACATAATTTGCAAAAACTGGGACACACATAATTTGATTCCTCGATTTCTCCCAGCATACAGATTTTTTTAAAGACTTTTCTTCCATTTTCGACCCACATAATTCTGTCTGCCTCCTTCATGAGAAGACAACAAAAAAGCCCAAGGAGAGACGGGAAAAGGTTGATATAATTCTTGGACACAAATACCTTCCCTTAATACAAAAGTCTTTGGCATTTGACTCACTTCCTAGAATTCAATTAAGGTGAAACTAATAACATGTATAATAATTTGTATTACTGGCAGGATGACTAAGGGCTGAGGAATATTTATTGATCTACGGTTCTGGAGGCAAATGTTATCAGATCAAGAGAATCACATCAGTTGCCTCTAGAAAACCCTTACTTAGCCCTGAACCCTATACCTTGTGTGGTCTCTAATCTGGGAGAACTGGATTTGATTCCCCACTCCTCTACTTGCACCTGCTGGATGACCTTGGGCAAGCCACAGGTCTGTCAGAGCTGTTCTCTCAAGGGCAGTTCTGGAAAGAGCTCTCTCAGCCCCACCTGCCTCACGGGGTGTCTGTTGTGGGGAGGGGAAGGGAATGGAGTTTGTAAACCGCTCGGAGACTCTGAGTGAAGGGCGGGGTATAAATCCAATCTCTTCTCTTCTACAGTTTGGTGTAGTGGTTAAGTGTGTGGACTCTAATCTGGGAGAACCGGGTTTGATTCCCCACTCCTCCACTTGCACCTGCTGATGTGGCCTTGGGTCAGTCAAAAGCTCTGGCACAGCTGTTCTTGAAAAAGGGCAGTCTCTGTCAGAGTTCTCTCAGCCCCACCTACCTCACAGGGTGACTGTTGTGGGGAGGGGAAGGGGAAGGAGTTTGTAAGCCGCTCTGAGACGCCTTTGGGCAGTGAAGGGCGGGGTATAAATCCATTCTCTTCTTCTTCTTCTTCTTCTTCTTCTTCTTCTACTTGCACTCCTCTTTGTCTGTTGTGGAGTATATTCTTCTTGCGTTAGGCACATTGTGGACTCACACACAAACAATGGCTCTTTGAAAGACACTGGTCTTGTGTGAAGGGAAGCGCTTCGCTCAAGGTGGCTGCCTTCGCAAAGGAAAAAGAGGAATGCAAAAAGAAACGAGGGACGGGATCCAACCCTGTATCTCCAGAACTCGGTAACAGCTATTTTTACAGACAGGCATATTTTAGAAATGGTCCAAATTAAACACATGATTAATCGACAAGCTGCTGCAAGACAATTCTAGCCCTGGAAGAAACTCAAGTTCTGTTTAAAAAGACGAAAACAGACAGAAAGAAGAGATAATCTGTTAGATGTGATACAA
Source organism: Gekko gecko (assembly GCA_029375565.1). Taxonomy (NCBI): domain Eukaryota; kingdom Metazoa; phylum Chordata; class Lepidosauria; order Squamata; family Gekkonidae; genus Gekko; species Gekko gecko. Next base: position 340,266,261 of record JAPDNY010000001.1, on the reverse strand, counting down.
CAGAGCTGTCCCAAGTAGCTAAGTAGATGTGATCCAACAGAGAGACTTTGGTGTAGTGGTCAAGTGCGCGGATTCTAATCTGGGAGAACCGGGTTTGATTCCCCCACTCCTCCACATGTACCTGCTGGATGACCTTGGGTCAGTCACAAGTTCTCTCAGAGCTGTTCTCTCAAGGACAGTTCTGTCAAGAGCTCTTTCAGCCCCACCTACCTCACAGGGTGTCTGTTGTGGGGAGGGGAAGGGAAAGGAGTTTGTAAGCTGCTCTGAGACACCTTTGGGCAGTGAAGGGCGGGGTGTAAATCCAATCCTTTCTTCTTCTTCTTCTTCTGGCCTTTTGTCTTGTCCCACAGTAAAATGTAAAGGAGTTCTCAGCAGCCCACTTTACTAGTTTGGTGCAGTGGTTAAGAGAGCGGATTCTAATATTGGGAGAACTGGGTTTGATTCCCCACTCCTCCGCATGCAGCTGCTGGTGTGACCTTGGGTCAGTCACAAGTTCCCCCCGAGCTGTTCTCTCAAGAGCAGACCTCGAAAGAGCTCTCTCAGCCCCACCTACTTCACAGGGTGCCTGTTGTGGGGAGGGGAGGGGAAAGGAGATTGTAAACTGCTCTGAGACTCTGAGTGAAGGGTAGGCTATAAATCCAATCTCCTCCTCTTCTTCTAGTCAGCTTACTGATCAAGTTACTCTTATTTGGTCCAACAAGCACTGTATTCTAGGTTGCCAGCTCCAGGTTGGAGAATACATGGAGATTTTCGGGGTGGAACCTGAGGAGATTGGGGGGTTGGGGAGAAGAGAACTCCAACAGGGTATTAATGCCATAGAGTCCACCTTCCCAAACCAGCCATTTTCTCCAGATGGCCTGATCCCTGTCACCTGGAGCTCAAGTAGAATCCCAGACGATCTCCAGCCAACACCTGGAGGCTGGTGTTGTGGTTAGAAGCATGAACTCTAATCTGGGAGAACCGGGTTTGATTCCCCACTCCTTCACATGAAGCCAGCTGGGTGATTTTGGGTCAGTCACAAGTTCTCTCAGAGCTGTTCTCGAAAATGAGCAGTCCTCGGAAGAGCTCTCTCAGTCCCGCCTACCTCACAGGGTTATCTGTTGTGGGGAGGGGAAGGGGAAGGAGATCGTAAGCCGCTCTGAGACTCCGAGTGAAGGGCGGGGTATAAATCCAATCTCTTCTCCTTCTCCTCCTTCTCCTTCTCATCTCCAGGATGACTTTGAGCAAGCTGTAGTTCTGATAAGAGCTGTTCTTGAAAAAAGGGTAGTTTCTGTCAAGAGCTCTCTCAGTCCCACCTACCACACAGGGTGTCTGTTGTGGGGAGGGGAAGGGAAAGGAGTTTGTAAGCTGCTCTGAGACTTCTTTGGGTAGTGAAGGGTGGGGTATAAATCCAATCTCTCCTCTTCTTCTACCTCACAGGGTGTCTGTTGTGGGGAGGGGAAGGGAAAGGAGTTTGTGAGCCGCTCTGAGACTCCTTTGGGTAGTGAAGGGTGGGGTATAAATCCAATCTCTCCTCTTCTTCTACCTCACAGGGTGTCTGTTGTGGGGAGGGGAAGGGAAAGGAGTTTGTGAGCCACTCTGAGACTTCTTTGGGTAGTGAAGGGTGGGGTATAAATCCAATCTCTTCTTCTCTTCTCCTTCTCTTCTTCAGCCCTAACTGTATTGGATACCGTAAAATGTTTGATTGCCTCGCCAGCTACTGCTTATCCTCTTTTAATGAGTACTTTTGTTTGTGCAACCAGAGGAAGTGGACAAGAATCCTGGAGACTAGCAACCCGCGTGCCTGACCTTTGCCATTCAAGAATGATTAGATCCGCCGGAAGTGTGGGACTAGCTGAATGAGGCTGCAAACACGCCTCCTTTACATGATTATCTACTGAGCAAATGACATCTCTGCAGCACTTCAAAAGGCTGTGGTACAGTCGCTCCTTTAAAAGAAAAAATCAAACCAAGTATGGCGGGATGAGGGTGAAGAAGCTGGAGCTTAATATGGATGTAATGGAGGTGCTGTGCTAGGGTTGCCGGACCCCTGCCGGGGATGGGGGGACCACCCAATTTTGTGAGGCACTTCCCTACTGCCAGCCAGCTGGCTAGCGGGGGGAAATCCCGCCCCAACTGACCTGGAAGTGACATCATCTCATCACTAAACTAGGGATGCTCTAGCTTTGGGGCAAAACTCTATGGTAAAATAGGCTACAAACCATAGAGTTCTACCCAAAAACTAGAGTGTCACCCCCCAACATCGGCGACATCATCACACTGCAGAAGATCCCAGAAAGGACCATGGACCACCCCCCCCGCCAACTACCAGATACGACCTGGCAACTCTTGCTGTGTATATCTGGAATAGATATGCATCTTGTGATGGATGGGGTCATACCCCCCACCCTATCAGAGACCTCCAAAGACAGCAGAGCTATCTTTGACTCGTCTTCAGTCCTGGATACCTGAATGTTGGCTTCAGCCAGAGGTCCTTTTTATCAGCTATGGCTACTATATCATCATATTTCCAGAAGAAGCCTGACTAGGCCACAATTATACACATCCCATTGACTTGCAGATTGAACTACGGTAACACGCTCTCTGTGCAAGCGGCCTTTGAAAAGTTCTTGGTAGCGTCCATTGGTTGACAAGGTGGGTTGCCTGGTTACCGACAGTTTTGATCGTATTACACCTTTCCTGGTATACCTCCGTGACAGTGACTTTCTTTCCGGGCCCATCTCAAAGTACTGGCTTTCTCAATGGTTTGGGGCTAGGTTACTTAAAGGACTACTTCCTTCAACACAACTGTGTACTTGCACACTTAAAGTCATGTAGAGACAGCCTGTTCTGTGTTCATCTCATTATAAAAAGTTATTGAGGGTGAAGGTGTGAAATAGGATTGTCAGCTCTGGATTGGGAAATACTTGGAGTTGGGGGGGGCGGAGCTTGGGGGGGTAAGGACCTCAGTGGGGTTATGATGCCACAGATTCCACCTTCCGTAGCGGCCATTTTCTCCAGGGGAACTGATCTCTGTCAGCTGGAGGCTAGTTGTAATCCCAAGAGAACTCCAGCCACCATCTGGTGGCTGGCAACACAAGAACAGAATCTTTCCATTAGCAGCTCCAAGATTATGGAATTTTCTCCCCTATGAGACAAGTCTGGCCCCATCTCATCCAGCTTTCAAAAAAAAAATTGGTTAGTGCAATCAATTGGGGGCTAAGTTAATTGACATTTATCTGGAATTAAAATATTTATATGCCCATATTTCTCCTGATAGCTCAGGTCTCAGTCTAGAGATTCTACAACTAAATACACAGGCCCATCTGTTTCCGTATTTTGGTATTTCTCTTTGCAGGGTGTTCTTTCTCTTCTGTTGATTGCATTTAGAGATTTGAGAGCTCGGGGGGGGGGGAGAAAACCCAGACAAAATTCAAAGGAAAAGTGGGTTCCTTTCCAGTCCCCACCCCCCTCGAGGACTTGCAACAGAAAAAAACTGCAAAAAACTGGGAGAGCACTAAGAAGAAATTCCTATGAAACATTCTCTCTTTTAGAAGATGTAAAATGTTTCTTAAGGTGAGGTTTTTCACACTCACAATATACAGCATAAAAATGTCTGAGAATGTTCTCATTTTTTTCCAACAGAAAAACTGAGAAACTAAAGGTAACGCTGAGGGAGAGAAAAACCTCCTATGAAACATCTTGCGCCTTTTTGAATGAGGAAAAAACCCCTTGTCTTACAAAGCATTTCACTCATTCCAACCTCTTGGACTGTTGACAAATTTCAAGGAGTATATTTATTTATTTATTTATTTATTTATTAGACTTCTACACCGCCCTCCCCACATAGCAGGCTCAGAGCGACTTCCAACAAGTATAAAATACAGCTTAAAACAACAAGTATAAGATACAGCTTAAAGACAAAACATTTAAAACACAGCATCTAAAACGAATACAACACAGTGCAAACGCAACTAGCAAAGTGCTGGTGGCGGTTAAGATACAGTCAGATGGAACATTTACCAACAAGGTTTCCCCTTCCCAGATGTTCTGGGATATCAATCTGCTTAAGGTTTATTATGGCATCAGCTTGCTGTTAGGAGCCATGGGCCGGGATCGACAGCCACGGCGGCCCCTAATTGAATGCCTGGCGGAAGAGCTCCGTCTCGCAGGCCCTGCGGAACTGTGAGAGGTCCCGCAGGGCCCTGATCTCCTCTGGGAGCTCATTCCACCAGGTAGAGGCCACCACCGAAAAGGCCCCGGCCCTAGTGGTGGCAAGCCTAGCCTCCCTTGGGCCAGGGAGGGTCAAGCGATTTTGAGACCCAGACCGTAGTGCTTTCTGGGGTACATACGGGGAGTTCTCTTTTCTTTAAATGTAAATAATGTTGGCACCAATTACTATGTTATTATGTGTTCAATGATCGCATATTATTAAAGAGGTAAATGTTTTCAATGTTATAAAGTTTAGCATAACATCCAAATATGGCAGTCCTGCCTATTGTGACTATAAAAGTTTCTGTCCAAATAATACACTCTCTTTTGTTTACAACAGAATTTGTCTTCTGTCTTCAACTCCCCTCCCCCTACATCTTCAGATGGCAAAAATTAAAGATTAATGTGCCTATGGTACAGCAGTGTATGACTCTTTCTCTAATACTGGGTATACCTGCAATTTTTTTCCTACTAGTAAATTAAGTTATTTATACTTTTAAATTCTAGGGTTCCCAATTCAAGACTGGGAAATTCCTGGAGATTTTGGGGTGCAGCTTGGCTAGGGCAGGGCTTGGAGAAGAGAGAGACCCCAGCACGGTATAATACCATAGAAACCACCTTTCAAAGCAGCCATTTTCCCCAGGAGACATGATCTCTGCAGCCCAGAGATCAACTGTAATATCAGATCTCCAGGCCTCACCTGGAGGTTGGCAGCAGTATTAACCACCTTACCGAAACTTTTTTTGAAAACCCATTATATTGTATTTAACTAGTCATTACTTTTTAGCCATTTACTGTAGCGCATTTAAACATTCTTTGCTATCGTGTGAGATTGTGTGTAGGGTTCTGAGCTGCTCTAAGACCATAATAAAAGACCTTACTGAATAAAACTAACCTTAGAAGATTTCCTTCTGCTTCTTCTTGTCCACACCACCACCAATTTATCCGGCTGCCTGTTGGGAAAGAAAAAGGACACATCCATTAGTCATTCTACCGTGTTCATTTTTAATATCTGAAGTTGTCCAGTGAAACAGCAATCAAAGATGAGGTACTTTTCCTTGCATTATCCCTTCACGCTTTCAAAAGAGTCTAAGACAGAGGTGTCAAACTCATTTGTTACAAGGGCCGGATCTGACATAAATGTCATTTTGTCGGGCCGGGCCATGTGTGCCATAAAATGTCATGTCAGGTACTGGAGACAGAAACTGTATAAAGGACAGCAGCTCGTAAGCTCCAACTTGGTGTATCCTCACTACAAGGCCCCGTGGTCTGGGAGGGGGGTGCAGAGGAAAACCCACACTGGAGAGGCTGCAATGCACCACTGGGCAGATGTTCCCACAATGCTTGGCTGCTGCAGACGAGGTTGTTCTACTGTGCTGAAGTCACAATGGAATGGCTCCGCCCACTCCCCCCCTAGCACCAGTTGCTCACGGGCCACATAAGAGCCCTGGACGGGCCAGCTCTCAGGCCTTATGTTTGACATCCCTGGTCTAAGATATATCCAAGACCAGGGGTGGCCAAACTTGCTTAACATAAGAGCCACGTAGAATAAACGTCGAATGTTTGAGAGCCGCAAGACATGAACAAATATTACATAGACATTTTTACTGAAAATGGGCAAATTTGCTTTTTTATTAACATTAAATGAGACTGCCAAAAAATAAAAACAAAAGAGGTAAAAACGGATATTGATATTTATTTGCCCAATGATATTTATTTGTTTTCTGATTATATTTATACAAGAGAGAAAGAAAGATGTGGAAAGAAAGCGCAAATAGATGGAGGGAGGGAGAAAGGAAGGTAGAAAGAAAACAAACAGATGGGAGAGGGGGAAAGAGAGAAAGAAACAAAGAAAGCAAAGATGGGGGAGGAAGGAAGGAAGAGAGAAAGAGAGAGAAAGGAGGGAGGGAGAGAGAGAGGTGGAAAGAAAGAAAGAGAGAGAGAGAGAGAGAGAGAGAGAGAGAGAGAGAGAGAGAGAGAGAGAGAGAGAGAAAGAAAGAAAGAAAGAAAGAAAGAAAGAAAGAAAGAAAGAAAGAAAGAAAGAAAGAAAGAAAGAAAGAAAGAAAGAAAGAAAGAAAGAAAGAAAGAAAGGAAGGAAGGAAGGAAGGAAGGAAGGAAGGAAGGAAGGAAGGAAGGAAGGAAGGAAGGAAGGAAGGAAGGAAGGAAGGAAGGAAGGAAGGAAGGAAGAAAGAAAGAAAGAAAGAAAGAAAGAAAGAAAGAAAGAAAGAAAGAAAGAAAGAAAGAAAGAAAGAAAGAAAGAAAACAGATGGAGGGAGGGAGAGAGGAAGACAGAGGTGGAAAGAAAGCAACTTGAAATGTGTTCTCCAACCTGGCTTGGCTTGGAGAAGGGATTTAAAGAGGCAAATGCCTTCTCCAAGCCGGCCAGTGGGGAGTGGGCTTTGAGACCACATTTAAAGTTAAAGTTGCTCCCACCCTCCACCTCAAGCCTACCCTGGGAGGGAAACACTGGTTGGGGAAGGGAAGACCGACTGGGGAGGCATGCCTCCCCTTCGCTGCCCCAGCCACAGTGCCGGGAGCCACAGAATATGTATGAAAGAGCCACATGTGGCTCCCGAGCCACATTTTGGCCACTCCTGTCCATGACCCACTTATGCAATCAACTCAGCAGGATGTAATGCCACAGAATCTCCCCTCCAAAGCAGCCATTTCCTCCAGAGGAACTGATGTTGGTTGTCTGGAGATCAACTGTAATTGCGGGAGATCTCCAGGTGCCACCCAGATGTTGACAACCCCACCTTGGGACCAAGACACACCCCTCCAGGAACTTAATTTTGTCTTTTGGATAATCCAGTGACCTAACAGTTTTAGATAACACAAATTACACAAATACCGCCCTCTGATTCCACCTTCATATTGAAGCCACCGCCGCCAAAAGTTTTGCCACAGCCAATGTTAACGCCAAAATCAGTATCAGCTAACAAAAATGACAGGGAAGTGAGAGAAGCAACTCTCAGGAACTGAGGGGGATGCAAACCAGGAGGTAGGGATCCGTCAAAAACACTCTTCCTTCCCTTCATCCACCAACAGAAGCGTCATTCCACCAGAACAGCAGTTGCTGGACCAGAGGGAAGATCTTGGGGGGGTCAACAGTGGGAGGGGCTTCTAGTGTCCTGGCCCCATTGCTGGATCTCCTGATGGCACCTGGTATTTTTGGCCACTGTGTGACAGAGTGTTGGACTGGATGGGCTATTGGCCTGATCTAACATTGTCTTCTCTTATATTCTTATCCAACGTCTGCTCCGCCATCTTTTTTTGTAAGGCTGGGCAACCTAACTCTCTTCAAATCCAAAACTGCTGAGGTAATTTCATCTTCCTCTAACAAATAACAGTATCTCCAATCATCGAGGATGGAGCTTAGCAGTCAGGCTCTAAAACACTGGAAGTTGAAATTTTAATGTCTGGTATAAACCTGAGACAGAGCTATGCACATACATATGTGCCATCAAGTCACAGCAAACTTATGGTGACCCCAGTGAGGGACTTTCAAGGCAAGTGAGAAGGTAAGGTGGCTTCAGGAAGGGCCGCGGCTCAGTGGTTGAGCATCTGCTTGGCATGCAAACGCTCCCAGCGACCTTGGGTCAGTCATACGTTCTTTCAGAGCTGTTCTCTCACAAGCAGTCCTCGAGAGAGCTCTCTCAGCCCCGCCTACCTCACAGGGTGTCTGTTATGGGGAAGGGAAGGGAAAAGGATTGTAAGCTGCTCTTGGACTCCTATGGGTAGTGAAGGGCGGGGTATAAATCCAATCTCCTCCTCCTCTTCTTCCTCCTCCTTCAATCCCCAGCATCTCCAGTAAGGGTCAGGTTGTAGGTGATGTGAAGGCCCTTCACCTGAGAACCTGGAGAGTTGCTGCCAGTCCGAGTAGACAATACTGACTTTGATGGACCAGTGGTCCAGTCCAGTAAAAGGCAGTTTCATGTATTCATGAGCCATTGCCTTCCTCTGTAAAGCCTTCCTGGGGGGGGAGGGGGGTGTCTCTCCCATCCAAACACCGACCCTGCTTCTCTTCTGAGATCTCACGAGATCAAGCTGTACTACGCTGCCTTCCCTCCCACAGAGCTATATGGGCCTTGTAAAAGAAAGCAAGTAAGCATTTTTGGGAGGCAAACCTGTGTAGGCGGCAGGGGAGGGGAGACATACCTCCACACTCAACGAAGCAAGCCGTACAAATCAGTACCTGGACCTATTGTAAAACTCAAATAATCCTTTAACCTACTTTAGAGAGAGAGAGAGACAGTTTGGTGTCAGAGTAGTTAATAGCGTGGACTCTAGTCTGGGAGAACCGGGTTTGATTCCCCATGCCTCCACATGCAGCTGCTGGTGTGACCTTGGGCCAGTTACAAGTTCTCTCAGAGCTGTTCTCTTAAGGGCAGTCTTCGAGAGCGTTCTCTCAGCCCCACCGACCTCACAGGGTGTCTGTTGTGGGGAGGGGAAGGGAAAGGAGATTGTAAGCCGTTCTGAGACTCCTTTGGGTAGTCAAGGGCAGGGTATAAATCCAATCTCCTCTTCTTATTATTAATTTATTTATTTATACCTGCCTTACTCCCTAACGGGGTCACAAAGCAAGCTTACATCATTCTCTTCTCCTCCATTTTATCTTCACAACAACCCTGTGAGGTAGTTTAGTTCTGAGAGAATTGTGACTGGCCCAAGGTTACCCAGCAAGCTTCCAGGGCCGAGTGGAGATTTGAACCTGGGCCTCCTGGATTGTAGTCTAGCACTCTAACCACCCCACCATGCTGGCTCTCAATAATATATTCCCACACTATCATTTTCTTTTGCTCTATTAGCAAAATAAATACTACAGCAAATTACCAAAAAAATGCACGGAGTCATTTAACACCCACCCCCCATCTAGTTCTGCCAATTCAAAGGATGCTTTAAAGAGGCGAGACAAAAACAATGTGATTCAAACATTCCAGTGTGCATTGCCTGCCTCTAAAATGAGCCAATAGTTCTAATAATAGACTCTTTAACAGGTATATACTTTTTCCCCTTTCCCCGTAATTTTGTCTCTCGAGTGCTTGGGGCAAAAACGGACCAAAAAAGTACCTCACAAAAGATTTTACAGTCAAGCGTCGGAGCCCAAGAGCAGATCAATAGCAACAATTACATTCAAATGCTAGGAAACAGCCGGTGACTAAGAAATTTAATTTGGTTGCCTAACGTAGGACAAATATTGCTGGGAATCAAATCCTACCGTTCCTTCGAGCAATGAAATCAGCTGGCCGCTGGCCAGGCAGAGTTCTCTCGGGAATTAGAAGAAAGGTTTAAAAGCCATCTTTGCTAAGCTTGTCGGTAGAACGGCAGAAATATCCCAGAAAAGCGAGTTAAAACACAATTTGGGGGCAAGCTGACTAAACAATTTAAAATATTGTAAATGATAAAACAATACCAATTTCATGAGCAGCTAAACTTGACAAGAACATAAGACCATAAGAGAAGCCAATGTTGGATCAGGCCAATGGCCCATCCAGTCCAACACTCTGTGTCACACAGTGGCCCAAAATACCAGGTGCCATCAGGAGGTCCAGCAGTGGGGCCAGGACGCTAGAAGCCCCTAGTCGCTGTCCGTTACCTGAAAAACACTGTTGTCTGCTGAACTGCAGACCGGAAGGTCAGTAGATCAGCAGTTCGAGACCTGAGTGCCACATGACGGAGTGAGCTCCCGTCTCTGGTCCCAGCTCCCGCCAACCTAGCAGTTCAAAAGCAAGAAACTGCAAGTAGATAAATAGGTACCGATTTGGTGGGAAGGTAACAGCATTCCATGAGCCTCGGTGTCTAGCCATGCCGGCCACATGACCATGGAAACGACTTTGGACAGTGCCGGCTCTTCGGCTTGGAAACGGAGATGAGCACCGCATCCCTAGAGTCGGATTCGACTGGCTTTCGAGCAAGGGAAACCTTTACCTTTATTTTTACCTAGGTCTTTGGCTACTAAATTTAACTCGATGCGCTCCTAAACAAAACTGTTTCCAAGTGCCCCCTAGAGACTGAAAGCAAGGGGGGCCAGGAACACCTCCGTGGGGAAGTTGTTCCATAAATGTGGGGCTGCTGCTGAAAAGGCCCTCAATCGTGTACTCACCAAACAAGATTCTTTCTCCCTGTGATCTTAATTCCCGGGCATGTTACTTTTCTTCCTGTTTGTTAGTTCATTTGGTTAGGCTCCCAGGCTTTTTAAGACATCTAAGCTAAATAAATGTAGGCATATGCTTTGTCGATACCGTTTAGAGCAAGGGGTGTTGAACTCATTTGTGATGAGGACTGCATCTGATGTAAATGAGACCTTGTTGGGCCGGGCCATGTCTGTCGTAAAATGTAACGCCAGGTAGCAGAGATATAAACTTTATAAAGGACACAAACACAAAGGGTTTTTTTTTTAACTTAAAATAAAAACATGCTTGAAACATTAGCACCCTTGCAATATTTTGTTGGAGCTGTGATGGCTCAAGTGGTTAAGACGTTGAACTGCAGGCTGTGGAAGGTCAGTAGTTCAGCAGTTCGAGACCCGAGTGCTGCATGACGGAGTGAGCTCCCGTCTCTGGTCCCAGCTCCTGCCAATCTAGCAGTTCGAAAGCAAGAAATTGCAAGTAGATAAATAGGCACCACTTCGGTGGGAAGGGAACAGCGTTCCGTGCGCCTTGGTGTTTAGTCAGGCCGGCCACATGACCACGGAAACGTCTTTGGACAGCGCTGGCTCTTCGGCTTTGAAACGGAGATGAGCACTGCAACCCTAGAGTCGGATTCGACTGGCTTTCGAGCAAGGGAACCTTTATCTTTACCTTTAATATTTTGTTTATTTAACAGTGTCTGAAAACGGACACCCCTTGCTCTGAATTATTGCATCAAAATGTCTGTGCTGTTGCAGTCTTGAGTGTGCTGTTCAGGTGTGTATCTGTAAGCCGCAAACCTACGATGATGCAGCAGCAGCAGCAGAACTGGAAGAAGAATCAGAAGACAGCCAGTTCTACTGCGGGACTGATAGAAGCCCTCCAGGGCCTCATCCGGCCCCCGGGCCACATGTTTGACACCCCTGGTTTAATGTTTGTTTAGCTTTTGCTTTATGTTCTGGAGTAACAGTGATCTAGTGATCCCAGTCAGACATCTGGCTATGAAAAAAAGAATCAGGATAACACAGTTAGGCTTCTGCTACGTACAACAGCACCCTGACCTGGATGGCCCGGGCTAGCCTGATTTCATCAGATCTCAGAAGCTAAGCAGGGTCAGCCCCGGTCAGTATATGGATGGTAGACCAGCAAGGAATACCAGGGTTGTGGCACAGAGGCAGGCAATCACAAACCATCTCTGAATGTCTCTTGCCTTGAAAACTGTTTGGGGTAACCATATGTCAGCAGTTACTTGGGGGGGGGGAGTATGATATCAGCAATAATAACTGACAGCCATTTAGAACGAGGGACAAACAACCGAAATACAAGGAAATAAGAACTAAAATCCTTTTTTAAAGTGTAAACAATGATGTACTTGAAAAGATAAGGTGAAAAAAAATTGAAAAATACAATTTGGTAATGTATGAGGTAACAGCGTTCCAAGCGCCTTGGTGTTTAGTCATGCCGGCCACATGACCACGGAAACATCTTCGGACAGCGCTGGCTCTTCGGCTTTGAAATGGATATGAGCACCGCAACCCTAGAGTCGGATTCGACTGGCTTTCGAGCAAGGGAACCTTTACCTTTACCTAATGTATGAGGTAATTAAACAGACAAATTTTATGCTGTAAACGGAAGCCCTCCCTTTTTGTTGTATGTATGTTTGTTTGTCTATTTTGTGTTTGCCTTGTATGGAAAATAAAATTGTTTTTTAAAAAATAGAGGTCTACGGTTCCTATTCTTGTCTCGCGGGCAGTCCTAGACAAAGATAATGAAAAGAGCAGGGATTTTTCAGTACTGACGGTTTCCCACGCAGGTTTAACTGACGTGTTCAATTACCATAATATTGTCTCGAGTACAAGATGAGGGATGTGCCATGTCAGTCCCTGATATAGTCACAAGAGAAGCTTTAATTACCTTCAGATTTCCTCTTCTCTGTGGCAAACCCCACAAGTCCAAACGTTAATGTTTTCACGCTCTTAGAAATCTCTCTCCTTTCGTCTCCCCCGCCCACTCACACACAGTTTCTAAAATGAAAGGAGATCCAGGACTCACGACAGCTTGGGAATCAGACTTTCTACTTTGAGGCCACGACACGTCCAATCCCAAATCTGCCAACGCCAGATTCATTTACTCAATGGTGAAAGAATACTCCTTGCCTCTGCAAATTCGTACTTTCTTTTGAGAGCCAGTTTGGTGTAGTGATTAGAGGCACAGGCTCTAATCTGGGAGAACTGGGTTTGATCTCCCACTCCTCCACATGCAGCTGCTGGAGTGACCTTGGGTCAGTCACAAGTTCTCTCGGAGCTGTTCTCTCAGGAGCAGTCCTCGAAAGAGCTCTCTCAGCCCCACCTACCTCACAGGGTTTCTGTTGTGGGGAAGGGAGAGGAAAGGAGATTGTAAGCCGCTCTGAGACTCCTTCGGATAGTGAAGGGCAGGCTATAAATCCAGTCTCCTCTTCTTCTTCTCTCTCTTCTTCTTTTAATTATTGTGCTGATTTATCAGAACTGAGCTCTGACACTTGAAAGAGATTCCAGAGCTCTGTCCTACTGGCCTCTGGCTCAAATTAAGTCTTGTACACACCCTGCTTTCCCTTACTCCTGGAAAAAACCACATCCCTAAGAGTATACCTACTGCAAAGATGGCAATTTGTGATAGCTAAAGTGCATCTAAAACCATGAACATTCTCAGGAATTGTGAAACGTTTGCTCAGCAGTCAAATCCTAATTAAAATTTTAAAAGTCCTAAATCAAACCATATTGGTAGCAAGTATCCAAGTGCTCGATAAAGCTACGGCCTTTGGTCTGCAAGACCTAAGCAAAGCTGTTAATGACATGACATTTTTGGAGGTAACTGAGTCATAGGGCCGGTCGCCATAAATTGGAAGTGATTTTGGGACACAGAGTAACACACACACACACACCCAAGGAGGTTAATCTTGGTGGGATGAAGACGGCACACCTATTCCAGTTCACGGGTTTGGGTACTGAGAGAAAAGAGAGAGACTCAAATAAAACTAATACATAAAACTTATTTCTAGGACTTTTTTTTCAAAACATTACTTTTCAAAACATTTGATTCCCCACTCCTCCACTTGCACCTGGCTGGATGACCTTGGGCAAGCTGCAATTCTGATAAGAGCTGTTCTTGAAAAAAGAGCAGTTTCTGTCAAGAGCTCTCTCAGCCCCACCTACCTCGCAGGGGGTGTCTGTTGTGGGGAGGGGAAGGGAAAGGAGTTTGTAAGCCGCTCGGAGACTCCTTTGGGTGGTGAAGGGCGGGGTATAAATCCAATCTCCTCCTCTTCTTCTTCTTCTTCTTTTTTTCCAAATTACATACCAAGTACATACTTTTTACATTTTTTTTTCAAAGTATTATAGACTTTCTCAAGCTTATCCACAGAATATAGATATAGCTTCTCCAAGCTGCCTGTAAAATTATCAAGCGTCAAAGCTAGTAATGTCAACAGATTTTGGGGGGTGGAGTCTGAGAAGGGTGAGGTTTGGGGGAGGGGAGAGACTTCAGTGGGGTATAACGTATGCTCTGAATCCCAGAGATATGATTTATACCCCGCCCTTCACTCGGAGTCTCAGAGCGGCTTACGAACTCCTTCCCCTTCCCCTCCCCTGTGAGGGAGGTGGGGCTGAGAGAGCTCTGACAGAAGCTGCTCTTTTTCAAGAACAGCTCTGACAGGACTATGGCTTGCCCAAGGTCATCCAGCAGCTGCGAGTGGAGGAGTGGGGAATCAAACCTGGTTCTCCCAGATTAGAATCCACGCACTTAGCCACTACACCGAACTGGTGTAGAAGATGAATCGTATGTGTTCTCAAAGCTTCAGAGGTCAGGACTAGAACCAACGCGTGGAAATTACAGAGAAGGAGATTTCCAGGAAACGATAAGTGAAAATTTCATAATGAAAACAGCTGTTCAGCACTGGAAGAGACTCCTTGGAGGGGGCGGGGTGAATGCTCCTTCCCTGCAGGCCTTTGAGCAGAGGCCGAATGGCCATATGGTGCTTTCAGGTGACCAGCAACCTGAATAGCCTAATTTAGCCTTAGCTCATTGGAGCACGCCAGCTAAGAAAGGCTGGCCACGGTGAATACTTGGATGGGAGATCACCGTGAGATCACTTTGATGAGGCTGCTATGAGGAGGAAGGCAACGGCAGACCGCCTCTGCTCATATCTTGCATCAGTCCTAATAGCCCGGGCTAGTCCGATCTCATCAGGGCTTTGAAGCTAAGCAGGACTGACGGGTACTTCAGTGTGAGACCACCAAGGAAGAATGAGGGTTTTACGCAGAGGAAGGCAATGGGGAAACACCTCTGCTCCTCTCTTGCCTTGACTACCATGTGGATGAGTTCTCACGAGTTGGGAAAACTCAACGGCACATTCTTCTTTTTCTACAGCTGACCAGGGAAGGAAATGTTTCTAAATTAAAAGAATTTCTATACTTCTCTTCTGGGGCCCTTAAGTACCAAAAGTGAATAAGAACAGAGATAAAATTCAAGCCAAGTAGCACCTAAAGGAGCAACAAAAATGTTCAGGGTATAAGCTTTCTTGTGTTGAAGCTCACTTCATTAGATACCCTGACTTATACCTTGGCTAATTTTGTTGGTTTTTTTAAGGTGCTACTGGGCTCTGTTGTTTTCCTACTACAAACCAACACAGCTACTCACCTAAAACTAAGCACAGATATGTGTTAGCAGATAAGCAAAAACATTTTTATGAACCTATAAAGCTGCCATATACCGAGACAGAATGCTGATTAGGGATGGGCACAAACCAGCTGACAAACTAAAGCTCACAATGAATTTTGGCCAGTTTATGGTCCATTAAGCAATGTTCACGAACTGAAGAACAGCCACAAACTTTCACAAATTTTGATGCAGTTCATGGAGTTTCATGAAGAAATCCATGCTTTCTGCTCTTCACAAAAAACAGCTGAGCAGCAGGGCTGCCTCTCAGCTGTTTGGTTTAAATGGCCCCCTACTTTCTGCTCCCCGTGAAAAGCCCCAGGGAGCAGAAAGCAGGGGCTTAAACTTTAAATGGCTCAGGAACCGATACAAACTGGATTGGTTCATGAACCAATTTCCTGGTTCATATGGGTTTGTGGTTCAGCCATGAACTGAACCACAGAAATATGGTTTGTGCCCATCCCTGTCGCTGATCCATCTTCTCAGCACTGTCTACTTCAATTGGCATCAGGTCGACAAATATCTCAGACAGAGAAAAGTCTTTCCTAATGCCTGATACCCGAGGGCCAAACTATATGATACCATGCCCTACAGTCTGCCATGGGGATGCAGTGTGATTTTAAAGCCTTTTCGTTACTTTTAAAATTGCCATGGGGGACCCAATCCTGCTGGAGACTGGGGGGGGGGGTGGATGAGGGGTTCCTGTCTGCCCTTGGAGGTGAGCCATTTTCAGGAGTCCCTCACCCGTCCCCAAACTGTGATCTCCGGAGGAATCAAGACTCCCCCCCTTGGTGATTTCAAAATTGGGGAAAGACTTTAAAATGGTGCCACATTCTGTAGTGGACTTGAGGGGTGAGGTATCGTGTCGTGTGGTCCCAAACCCGGGGCTTGGAAATTCTGTGCACTTCTTTGGCAGGACTGATAGGGAATACTGTCACATATTTACGCTTTACAAAAAAGAGTCAAAAATATTTTTAACTGCGCAGTACCACCCCTCACCCCCATCTCTCAGCCTGAATCTAACAAAAGAACCAGAATAAACTCCAGCAAGCACATCTTTGTGAACTGAACGTAAGATTTAAAACAGACTGCCACAAAAGACAGCAGGTCTTTTAACACAAACTTCCCCTTCTTTACCTATGGTCACTCTTGACGTTTTCATTCGGTTTGCTAAACACACATGCCTCAGAGAAGTAATAAAGTCTGTGTATGTACTCTGGCACCTAATTGCATTTTTTTTTACTGTATTTGATTTGGGTTGAATTAATTACTATACGCTGACTAAATTGCCCTTGTGAAGCAAGCAGAAAAGAGTATAATTAACAAGAGAGGCAGCAACGTTAGCACAATAGCAGGCAGAGAGGCACCTACTGAAGGATAAAAATAATTACTTGAGGAATAAAGTCAGAGTACTTCTGAGATAAGATTTTATTTTATGCTTCTCTGCTCGGCTTCTCGGCATCACATGCTGAGTTTTTCCTGAGAACCCTGTGGGTTTTTTTAACCTAGATTACTTTCCCCCCTCCCAAGTATCTCTTAAAGCCCTCTGAAAAATTAATGCTGTTAGATTCAGCCTCGTGCTGTAGTTTGAAATAGATTTTTTTGAAAGTACCTCGTTTTTAAAAGAGAATACTGCATCCTGAATAAAATCGTGGCTCCGGAGAAGTTAGTGAGCAAATGCGAACGGTATCTAAATATTAACTTTGTTAAAATTCACTTTATGGAAAATTTTAAAAGCAGGGTTCTCCAAAGTGATGCCTGTGGACATTATTGGTGTCTGCTGACACTTTTCTGGGAGCCTGCCAAGAGTTGGTAAAAAAAAGTTGGTTTCTGATGGCTTCTGATGGGCTATTGGAGGTTTTTTTGAGGGGCAGGTTTTTTAAAATGTTGGTTTAGTAGCACTTGCCATCACAGCAGAAAGATCTCACTCTGCCTTTTGCGGCAGCCATTTTGTGGCTGCGCCCACCACACTGTTGCAAATTCCAAAGCCGCCCACAGGCTCAAAATGTTTGGGGACCCTTGTTTTAAAGCGTTACCTCATGCGCACCTTTCACAGTATGATAGTAAATTATTATTTTTCAGGCATTTCAGACATTGTGAACTAGTCGGTCTGCGTGATTTATTCACTTTATAGTCTCTGCTGCCCAAAACCTTACGTCGGGCTCTACAAAACACCATATCCTTAGTTAGTTTATTTATTTAAAACATTTCTCATGCTGCCTTTAAGATTTGTATGTCGCCTTTCTGGCCAATCAGGATCATGAAGGCAGCTAACAGTTAACAAAAAGGCATGGTAAAAACACATCTTACAAACAACTAAATCCAAAACTAAAATACATATGTAAAAACACATAAAATAATAGTTAAAACCAGGGTTCATTTCATAGAAAAAGAGGTGCAGGAGCTCATTAGCATAACACATTAGCATACCTTATTTGCATATGCCACACACCCTGACATCACTGGAAGTGTGTCAGAAGTCAACACCCACCGCTCAGGCTCTACTGGACTGTTTTGGATTGCTAGCTTTTTGGGGGGATGGGGAACGTGCAGATCTGTCCTCGCAGAGGAGGGAGAGCTTGTACCTGAATAAAACTTGGTCTTAAAGGTGCCACTGGACTCTTTTGGACCGGGGGGCTGGGGGTGGGCTCTGCAACTTACCTGGCTGCTTCTTGCTCTGACTGAGGGCTGCTGGGAGCAGGGGGTGGGGCTTGTTGCATGTGCCCGCCCCCTGGGCTCTTTACTGCCGGAGCTCTGCTCCTGTGCACTCCTGCAGGAAATGACCCCTGGTTAAAACATAGGGTGAGTGGGAGGGATCATTGGGGGAACGCCATGTGAAACAAAAAACTTTTCACCCACTTGTAGAAGATGGCAACAGAAGGGGAGAGATGAGTATCTCTGAGGAGAGAGTTTCATAGCTTTGGTGCCACAACTGAGAAGACCATGTCTTGGGTTGCCACCTGCCTATACTTCAGAAGGCAGGGACAACCAAAGGAGGGTCTCGGAAGATGACCGTAGCAATTCAGTAGATTCATATCAGAATTGGAAGTCCTTCAGGTATGCTGTTTAGGGCTTTGAGAGTCAACAACAGGCCCTCAAGATGATGAACAGTTAAAAACCATCAAAAATGTATTTTAAAAACAATACAGGAGGAGGAGGAGGAGGAGGAGGAGATTGGCTTTATACCCCACCCTTCACTCAGAGTTTCAGAGAGGCTTACAATCTTCTTTCCCTTCCCCTCCCTACAACAGACACCCTGTGAAGTAGGTGGGACTGAGAGAGCTCTTTCGAGAACTGCCCTGTCAAGGACAGCTCTGACAGAACTGTGGCTTGCCCAAGGTCATCAAGCAGCTGAGAGTGGAGGAGTGGGGAATCAAACTTGGTTCTCCCAGATTAGAGTCCATGCTCCTAACCACTACACCAAACTCTGTCTCTGTTTCTCTCTCTCTCACACACACACAGACATATATTGTTGTTGTTCAGTCGCACAGTCGAGTCCGACTCTTCGCGACCCCATGGACCAGTTTGCGCCAGGCCCTCCTGTCTTCCGCTGTCCGCTGAAGTTTGCTCAACAGACATATATATATATATATATATATATATATATATATATATATATATATATATATATATATATATATATATATAAATATATATATATATATATATAAAACAACAATATTTATATACAAATTATATATAACCATAGTGTATAAACATATTCAGACAGCAAAGGAGTTAATACACTAGTAGATACCAGTTAATTTGCTTATTTGGGCAACCAATTCCCAAACCTGACTAGCCTATTCCCCCTCCAAAAAAAAAAGAGGAAAAAGAAATCACATCTATATGGAATAAATGTAAATGAAGCATCACCGATTTCTTGTCATATATTATCCACTAGTGGGAAAATACAGGTTCCTGCTGCATCAGATACCGGCTTTTCTAAACCCTAAAAGCAAGCTGGTTTGCTCTGAAGACTGACATATCAATGCAGTGTCCATGTTACATTTATAGCTGAAAACACATGAAGTCCAAGCCTTCTGATAACAACGTCTGGCCCCACAAACTCTCGGTAACTTCAGTCTCTAGAATCACCATCATTCTCGCTCTCTGTGTTTCTAAGAACATCCCTTTTTGTTCATTCCAATTTTTCAGCAGCTGCATTTCCCCCCTTATTCTATGTCTTAGCTGACTCCAAATCAGGCCCATAGCCAGGATTTTTGAATTCAGGGGGCCTTTAAATGTCAGGGGGCACCCCCCCCAAGGGAGCATCACAAATAAAATAAAAAATGGAAGTTGGGGGGTCTGGGCTGGGTGGGAAGTCAAGGGGGGCCTTGGCAGTAAGTTGGGGGGCCAAGCCCCAAGACGCCCCACTGTAGCTACAGGCCTGCTCCAAATAGTGTGTATGTGTGGAGAGGGGGTCTTTTAAATCTCAAACCTACATTTGCTTAGGGGTTCTCAAAAAACACATCTTCCTCTTTAAACACAAAGGGCACTTTCACACACACTAAATAACGCCGTTTCAATCCACTTCAGTTACCGTTCGCAGGTGGATTTTGCCATTTCACACAGTAAAATCCAGTTGCAAGGTGGATTGAAAGTGCATTCTTTAGTGTGTGTGAAAGAAGAAGAGAAGAAGAAGAGATTGGATTTATTCCCCGCCCTTCACTACCCGAAGGAGTCTCAGAGCGGCTCACAATCTCCCTTCCTTTCCCCTCCCCACAACAGACACCCCGTGAGGTAGGCGGGGCTGAGAGAGCTCTCTTGAGAACTGCCCTTAAGAGAACAGCTCTGAAAGGACTTGTAACTGACCCAAGGTCACACCAGCAGCTGCATGTAAAGGAGTGGGGAATCAAACCCGGTTCTCCCAGATTAGAATCCACGCTCCTACCCACTACATCAAACTAGCTCTCAGCACCCTGAAGTCACATGGTCAGTGTCGGGTGGCCCGTATCTTGCACAGTTCTTTGATCTACTAGGCTCCACCCCTTCAACCTGAGGCCCTGGGCCACTCTGATGGTTCCCCTTTCCTCCGGGACTATTTTAACTTTTCTGTCTGCTCCTCCTTTGTCTCGGCTTTTTACTCCAATGATCCTCAGCTATGCAAACTGTGCTATAGATAGCGGCATTTAAACGGCTTTGAGCCTAAGCAGCCAAGTAGAAGAATGAGTCAGCTTTCCTCAAAAGAACAAAACAGCAAGAGAAGAACTGAGGTGTGAAAGTGCGGTCAAGGCCCCTTAGGGACGCACGACATCATCGTCAGGGGAAAGCCTGAGAGCTAGACAGATAAACAGACGCCTGTACAGGCAGCAGCTTGGATTCAAAGAGTGACTTCCTGCAAGGCTGGAGATGAGAAGGCCTCGGGGAGGACAGAAAAAAGAAGGGGGGAAACTCATTTTGTGTCCCCAGTTCGGTGCAGTGGCTAGGAGAGCGGACTCTAATCTGGGAGAACCGGGTTTGATTCCCCGTTCCTCCACATGCAACTGTCGGTGTGGCCTTGGGTCAATCACAAGTTCTTTCAGAGCTGTTCTCTCAACAGCGGCTCTCAAAAGAGCTCCCTCAGCCCCACCTACCTCACGGGGTGTCTGTTGTGGGGAGGGGAAGGGAAAGGAGATTGTCAGCCGCTCTGAGACTCCTTTGGGCAGTGAAGAGCGGAGTATAAATTCAATCTCTTCTCTTCTTTTTCCGAGGGATGCCAACTTCCAGGTGGGGCCTGGGGATCACCTGGAATTACAGCTCATCTTCACACTAGAGATATCAGTTTCCCTGGAAGAAATGGATGCTTTGGAGGGTGGACTCTGTGGCTTTGTAGCCCACTGAGGTCCCTGTCCTCCCCAGGCTCCATCCCCAAACCCCCAGTAGTTTCCCAACCTCGATCTGGGAACCCAGTTCCCTATCCCCCGCTGGTGGCGGGGCTGGCAACCCTACCGCCTCCAAAAGGCACAGGTTTTGTCCCTTCAGATTACAAAAACCTATTCTTTTATACCTCTAGAGGTGGAGAGAAGAAGAATTGTTGGATTTATATACTGCCCTTCACTCAGAGTGGCTTATAATCCCCTTTCCCTTCCTCTCCCCACAAGAGACTCCCTGTGAGGTAGGTGGGGCTGAGAGAGCGCTGAGAGAACTGCTCTTTCCAGAACAGCTCTGAAAGAACTTGTGACTGACCCAAGCTGGCGTCGTATGGAGGACTGGAGAATCAAACCCGGTTCTCCAGATTAGAGTCTGCCACTCTGAACCACTACACCAAACTGGCTCTCAAACAAAATGGCGCAGCTATCAGGAAAAGCGGGCTGGTCAAAAACGGTTGACCCAGCAACCAGTGACAGATATATCAGCTGGTGGCCTGTGTCCTAAGGGTATAAAGATGGCTTCACCCAATAGCTCAGGCCCAGGGATACAGGGCAACAGGTCAAATGTTGGATGGGAGAATTAGCAGGCCAGAAAAATCAGTAGTGCCTGCTGAAGGAGATTTCTGCAGCCAAAGACCAGCAGTAGCGTCAAGGCAAACCAGACACACCTCTATGGGAGGAGCCTCAAAACCTTAAAGCCCAACACCCAAACCCCATTGATGAATTTCACAGCTGCCCCCTTTGCTTACAAGCGGGCATCAGTCTACAGCGCAAAACACCTGCAGGCTACAAGGCCCAAGATGTCAAACTGCACTCCACAGCTCCAATTGCAGTTGTCATCAGGTCAAAAGAGCCACTGTTTACACACTCATCTTGGCACGAGCCCTGCACTTCAGGGTGGCTTGCAGCTTGGTGACTGGTCTGCAGGCAGCTGTGTGAAAGGTGGGAACCATCCGCCAACCACAAGCCTCTCCAGGCAAGGGCCTTGCTCACTTTCCTGAGACATGGGGTGGGCACCGCTTTGGGGAACAGTGCTCGAAACCAGGTGGAACATCAAAGAGCCCCCAGTGACTCTTGAATAGGGTGAAGAAGAAAAAGAAGAAGAATTTATACCTTGCTTTCTCTACCCTAAGGCGTCTCCTTCCCTTCCTCTCCGTACCTCAGGCACCTTGTGAGGTAGGTGAGGCTGAGAGAGCTCTGAGAAAACTGATCAGCCCAAGGTCAACCAGCAGGCCTCAAGTGGAGAATGAGTGAGGAATCAAACTGAGAGCCAGTTTGGTGTAGTGGTTAAGTGCACAGACTCTAATCTGGGAGAACCAGGTTTGATTTCCCCACTCTTCCACGTGCAGCTGCTGGCTGACCTTGGGCAAGCCATAGCTCTGTCAGAGCTGTTCTTGAAAGGGCAGTTCTTGAAAGAGCTCTCTCAGCCCTACCTATCTCACAGGGTGCCTGTTGTGGGGAGGGGGAGGAGTTTGTAAGCCGCTCTGAAACTCTGAGTGAAGGGCGGGGTAAAAATCCAATGTTTTCTCTTCTTCTCCTCCTCCTCCTCCTCCTCCTCCTCCAGATGAGAGTCTGCTTGTCTTAACCACTACACCATGCAAGCGCTCTAATACTCTCTTAACAACTATACTAATAATTAAAAAGAGCAATATAATTTTCTATGCCATTTGAATTTTCCCTTACTGGAGACTATCAGGAGCACTACGTGATATGCAATTGATATTTTAGTTTTTAAAAAAGGGGGGAAAAGAAAAGAGCAAACCCCAACCCTGGAAAATGCCAACTAATGTAAAACCTCAGGCCATTCTATTAGTCAAACCAATTATCTCCATTACTAAGGAATGCTGTTGACTGTAGCACTCACTGATGGCATGCATATGTAAATGAGCAATCACAGACTGATCACCACAAATAGAATGTGTCAGCAGGGACTACAGAATGGGCAAAATAATACAAAATACAACTGGAATTTCACTTAAGTGACGCGCAGTGCATGGATCAATGAAATCTGCTGCTGTGCACGCAGCCATAAGAACGTAAGAGAAGCCAATGTTGGGTCAGGCCAATGGCCCATCTAGTCCAACATTCTGTGTCACACAGTGGCCAAAAATACCAGGTGCCATCAGGAGGTCCAGCAGTGGGGCCAGGACACCAGAAGCCCTCCCACTGCTGCTGCCCCCCCAGGCACCAAGAATAAAGTGCATCACCTGCCCCAGACTGAGAGTTCCTATCTATAGGTAAAGGTAAAGGTAAAGGTTCCCTTGCTCGAAAGCCAGTCGAATCCGACTCTAGGGTTGCGGTGCTCATCTCCGTTTCAAAGCCGAAGAGCCAGCGCTGTCCGAAGACGTTTCCATGGTCATGTGGCCAGCATGACTAAACACCAAGGCGCACGGAACGCTGTTACCTTCCCACCGAAGTGGTACCTATTTATCTACTTGCAATTTCTTGCTTTCAAACTGCTAGGTTGGCAGGAGCTGGAACTAGAGACGGGAGCTCACTCCGTCTTGCGGCACCCGGGTCTTGAACTGCTGAACTCCTGACCTTCCACAGCCTGCAGTTCAGCGTCTTAACCTACCTTGTGGCTAATAGGGTTCTGCTCCATATGCTTATCCAATTCCCTCTTGAAGCTGCCCATGCTTATAGCCACTGCCACCACCACTTCCTGTGGCAGTGAATTCCATATGTTAATCACACTTTGGGTGAAGAAGGACTTCCTTTGATCCATCCAAACCCAACTGCTCAGCAATTTCATGGAGTGCCTACGAGTTCTTGTATTGTGAGAAAGGGAGAAAAAGGACTTCTTTCTCTATCTGCTCTATCCCATGCATAATCAAATAAAGGAATTGGTGGAAATCACTGTGCTGCTCCCTCCCTGCAAACAGAAATGCCGTTCCATAGCTGTGTAGATGGATACACACAATGGTGTTTCAGGATTAGTCGTGTGTAGCACACACAGTCACGCTCTAGCTATGCCCCCCGCCCCAAAGATGATGCTGAGTTGCAGAAATGGATGTCAGGAAACACGGAAGAGTGAGCCCAAGGAAAGTCTCGTGGCCTTCTCTCCTTCTCACTCAGAACCGGCACCAGAAAACTTGGGCCTCTGTTCTCTCGCCACTGCAAACCAACCGTGGCATCCTCCTAAAACTTTTCTGATGGAGTTGGTTTAACCTTTCCCCTCCCGTTCAGAAATTCACTCCCTCCATGTAATTGCAATATGGCTAGAACTCCACCCGCCGGGCTGTCCACGCTCTCCAGAACTTCCCAACCCTCTCAACATCAACTCGACAGCTCAGGGTCATCTACCTGTGACTGAGCCCTTCAACTTGAAGCACAGCAGGACACTGTGGATAGGCACTTCCAGATACCAAACTTCAACGCAAATGAAATGCGGTTCATTTTGCTGCAACCAGGACACGTATTCAGGTTAAAAAAAATCATCCATTTTTTTGTAAGAAAGCAAGGAGAGATCAAGGAATGAACGTATATGCTTGAACAAGCTCTCAGTGCTGGGGTCCCCAACACGGTGCCCTGTGGGCACTATGAGGCCCAACAACAGCTTTCTGGGCACCCACCAAGTGTTTTTAGAAAGTGGGCGGGGCCAGGTGGAACTCCTGCCCAGCAGAGCTTCTGAATGGCCATGGAAGACCCAATTAGCTATGCAGAGTAAAATAATTTTGTTCCAGCTCTCTCAGCCCCACCTACCTCGCAGGGTGTCTGTTGTGGGGAGGGGAAGGGAAAGGAGTTTGTAAGCCACTCTGAGACTCCAACCTCTTCTTCTTCTTCTTTTGTTGTCTCACTCCTCTTCCCCAAGGTATTTTTTAAATTACACCCCTTCTCCAACCTGTGTCAAAATTTCAAAGGCACCTGCAGGGACAAAAAAGTTGGGGACTCCCCCCCCACCTTAGTCTACAAGACTCTTACAGTGCAATGCTTAAAAAAGTTACACCAGTCTACGCCCACTGATTTCAATGAGTTTAGACTGGAGGAACTCTGTTTAGGAATGCATCGTTGGTCTACAAAGCCCTCATATCCAGAGTTGTTTTACGACAAGAACAGTAATGTTCTAGCCCTGAGCTTGATAACGCAGGCAAGCCCGATCTCATCAGATCTCGGAAGCTAAGCAGGGCCGACCCTGGCAAGTATCTGGATGAGAGACCTCCTTGGAATACCAGGGCCGGGGAATACCAGTGCCCCAGTAGGAGTCGCCAGAGGTCGCCATGACTTCCAGGCACACAGAAACAAATGTAAAAAAAAAACCAAAAAAGAGAGACCAGTAATGCTCTACTACTGCAACTAGTATGAAGGAAAGTATTTATATTGTAAAATGCATGCTGCAAGCAAGAGTTTAGAGTGTTGGCAGTCCTCCTTCACCCAAAGAGTGATTCACACATGGAATTCACTGCCACAGGAGGTGGTGGCAGCTACAAGCATGGATGGCTTCAAGAGGGAATTGGATAAACATATGGAGCAGAGGTCCATCAGTGGCTATTAGCCACAAAGTATAGATAGGAACTCTAATGCAAGTGATGTACTGTATTCTTGGTGCAGGGGGGGGCAACAGTGGGAGGACTTCTAGTGTCCTGGCCCCACTGCTGGATATCCTGGTGGCACCTGGTATATTTTGGGCACTGTGTGACAGAGTGTTGGCCTGATCCAGCATTGGCTTCTCTTGTGTTCTTATGCTCTCTAGAATGCAAAATAGAAATGCACAACCCGCACAGCCCCTGACAAATTCCAGCATGTGCACATTTTTGTGACGCGCGTATTAATGTGCCTGATGAAGAAAAGTACTATGCACTTCAAAGCCCTTCAGCAAGGAACGGAGCAAGTATTTGGCTTTGCTCGTTGCTGATGCTTCTGGATAATTAAGTGGAGACACTTGCAAAGGATACGGGGCAGGCCAATCAAATCCTCCTTGTCTGCGGACCTTCTGACCTCATCACATACTTTTAATAACTGAGGGGAGTGGTGACAGAGCCCAGGCTTTGATGTCGGAGGCAGAGGCCAAGAAGAAATCTTCACAGCTTGACAGAGATGCAGAGAACTTCAAAAAGGAAGAACAGCTACCTGAAAACGCCAATGCTCCGAGTAGTAATTCCCAATACTGTGGTTTCCCCTCAGAGAAACGTGTACGCTTTCCAGTTTTCACATCACCAAAATACCCATAATTCATTTTTAATTGGAAATTCAGTTAAAAAAAAGTATTTTATACATTGGCTCCATTCAAAACCACAGTTTAACTAAACTATGTTTAATGTAAACAAAGCTGTGGTTTGTCAAACTAGTAAATGAAACCGCGGTTTGAAGCTGTTTTATCAAATCACAGTCTTAATCACGGTTGTGGTGGTTTAAGACAGGGGAACTGTGGGGAAATGGCTGAATTTCTGTTTTTCCTCATGCAGCAGATACTCAAAAGTCCAGGCATGGTTGTAAGTGCAAGCTGCAGGACTTTTGGCTCACAACTTGTGGCCTTCATGGGCTTACCAAATGGTTCCCAGGATGTTTAGTGTAACCCCCTCACATATACGAGGCTTGAGAAATCCCAGGCGCCAGGTCACCAAGGAGCCTAGAAATTTCATTGTGGTGCCTAGGATTCTCAGGGATAAAAATGAGGCCAAAGCAGATGCTATAGGTAAAGGGAAAAAATATATATTTTCCCTTTACTCGCACCATCGGCCTCGGCTTAGTTTTTATCTCTTAGTGACTGGTACAGCCCTTTTATTTTCTCCTTGCCTTCTATTTGAAGCTAGGGAATTACACCACTCTAAGGCTGACAACGAAGAAATTGAAATGGTTGAAGATTTTCGATTTCTTGGCTCCATCGTCAGCCAGAAGGGAGACTGCAACCAAGTAATCAGAAGGAAGCCGAGACTGGGAAGGGCGGCCATGAAGGAGCTAGAAAAGATTCTTAAGGGTAAGGAGGGCTGGCAGACGAGATCAAGATAATTCATGCCACAATATTCTCCATTACTGTATACGGGTGTGAAAGCCGGACGATGAAGAAAGCTGATGAGAAGGAAATGGATTCATTTGAAAAGTGGCATCGGAGGAGAGTTTTATGGATACTGCGGACCGCCAAAAAAACGGGTTCTAGATCAAATCAAGCCTGAACTCTCCCCTAGAAGCTAAAATGACTACACTGAAGCGATTGTACTTCAGTCACATCATGAGAAGATAAGAGTCACTGCAAAAGACAATCATGCTAGGAAAACGTGAAGACGGAGGGGAAAAGAGGAAGACCCAACCTGAGACGGACTGACTCTATCAAGGAAGCCAACAGCCCTCAGTTTGCAAGACCGCAGCAAGGCTGTTAATGATAAGATGTTTTAGAGGTTGTTAATTCATAGGGTCACCATAAGTCAGAAGGGACTACACAGCATTTTAACCCACCCACCCCACGGTATTTTCAGTGATTGCTTTACTGTAGTACGTCTCAGTTCTCAGAGGAAGCACAAAGCTTACTTATCACTGTGTATCTGAATGGTCCGTTGTATGACACAAAAAATAAATGAAATTTCTGTCTCTGCATCTAAGCACATTGTACGTAAACTGAACTTTTCACCATTCGATGGTGGTAGACGAATTCATCTCTTAACCAGTTTCTTTCTATACTAGCCCCAATATTCAGTTACACAGAGGGTTTTTTTAAAGCAATAATGGAGTCATGAGAAATAGGCTATCAGGGCTGAGCTTACAGGTTAGCCTTTTGTTGCGGTGATGACAACCAGGGTTACCACTGTATATAAATACTTGTCTTCGCTTGAAATAAAATTATGAGAAACAGTGAAGAGGTTAGAATTAGGTAGTAGTAATAATAGTAATGATGTGTTGTCAATGTGTTGGCAACATTGGGGGCAACGCTCTACCTTTTGGGCAAAACTCTATGGTTTGTAGCCATTTTTACCATAGAGTTTTGCCCAAAAAGTAGAGCGTCACCCCGACATTGCCAGCGCAATTATGTCATTTCCAGAACTGGCGTCATTGCATTGACAACGTCCCCGCCCACCCCTGGAACACCCCCCGAAATCCCCCTGTCAGCAGCAGGGAAGGACCTAGCAACACTAGGGCTCCTACAGGCAAATAAAAATTAGGCATGGCCCAAATATTTACCTCATACTTTTACATTTAAATTTGTTTCTTTGCATTCTACTGGTTTTTTTATGTAAGTCATTTTGGGTCCCTATCAGGAAAAACAACAAGATAAGAAATGTTCTAAATAAACCAATAACAAAGGTAGACATCTGGACTTGTTCCCAATCACACCCAAACCCTCCACAGCTTCACGGATATCTGCCTTGAAGTGAAGGTAAAGAAAACATTTGTCAAGGAAGAATTTGATTGATTGCCTGTGAAGCAAACCCTGGTTTAACAGCTTAACCATAGTGGATCTGAAAACCCTCCACCATTTGTCAAAACAAACCAGAATTTGAGGGACTATGAACCAAAACCCAGCATAACAGTTTAGCCACAGTTGATCTGAAAACCCTCCACCATTTGGCAAACCAACCAGTCAATGTGAACCAAACCCCCAGCATAACAGCTTAACCACAGTTGATCTGAAAACCCTCCACCGTCTGTCAAGGCAAACCAGCATCTGAGTGACTGTCTGTGAACCAAACCTGGTTTTACCAATTAACCGCAGTTAAGATCTGAAAACCCTCCACCGTCTGTCAAGGCAAACCAGAATTTGAGTGATTACCTCTGAAACAAGCCCTGGTTTTACAGATTAACCATAGCTGAGATCTGAAAATCCTCCAGCGAGAAAGACTGATCTTTCTGGCATCCAAGCAGGCTCCTGAAACTAGAAACGAAAATTATCCAGAGCAGTTCTTCGTCTTTGAACACACGAACACGTGGAGGTGTCATATACAGAATCAGACCCTGGGTCCAGCAAGGTCAGTATTGTCTACTCAGACTGGCAGCAGCTCTACAGGGTCTCCAGTGGAGGTTTTTCACATCGTCTATGCCCTGATCTTTTCAACTGGAGATGCCGGAGATTGAACCTGGGACGTCCAGCACGCCAAGCAGAGGCTCTACCACTGAGCCACAGCCCCTGTCTGATGATTATTTAAACCACCCTGGAAATTATTCAATACTTCTCCTCAACATACATACTCCCCTCTCAATTGTTAGTATACTCCCAAGGATAACACCATTCAGCCAAATGTTCAATTATTCAAATGTCCAGACAGCCCGCTGGCCAAGACGATGAAAGGAGATTGCCATACACAGTAGAGACTCTTTCGTGAGGACTCTGAGAAATCACAACTACTGAAACAGCCACCTAGAAAATCAACATTAATTATAGCATCCCAGTTGTGATGGCCATCTAGGGAGGTTGTGTTTAATCTGTCAGGAACAGGAATATCTTATCCAGAGGCAAAGGGGGTGAAAAAGCAGATACCCTATGTCCTCTCTCTCTCTCAATCAATGTGATAACAATAGGAGAAAAATGACTCCTGGTTACAGCTTGTAGAAACAAGGGGAGACAGAAATCTCAATATAAATGGAGGAGGAGGAGGAGGAGACTGGATTTATACCCCGCCCTTCACTACTCAAGGGAGTCTCAGAGTGGCTTACAAACTCCTTTCCCTTCCCCTCCCCACAACAGACACCCTGTGAGGTAGGTGGGGCTGAGAGAGCTCTGACAGAAACTGCTCTTTTTCAAGAACGGCTGTGCCAGAACTACGGCTTGCCCAAGGTCATCCAGCAGGTGCAAGTGGAGGAGTGGGGAATCAAACCCAGTTCTCCCAGATTAGAGTCTATGCACTTAACCACTACACCAAACAGGGAACTAAATCCTGGACTCCAGGGAAAGACTCACCAGCTTTGGGTACTGAAAAAAAGATTTTTAATGTGCCCAGGGGGTGGGTGTATGCCCTGAAACAAAATAATTCACTTACTTAAACTTTTCACTAAGGGTGCATTCAGACAGCGTGCTGGAGCGGTTTAAACTGCTCCAGCCTGATGCGTGGTTTTTTTTAAACTGGAGAATCGCGATCACACTGACCTCCTCCCTGCCATCCTCTCGTTTGAACATGCGCACAGGCAGCCCTCTCCAGAACGAAAAGTTTGGCACGTGCGCAGAACAGCGATTTCAACCCGTCCCTTTAAAGTTTAAATGAAGACTTCTGTTTAAATTTTCTCCCCAAAAACTGGCCTCCCCGAGATCCCGGACTCGTCTAAATGCCTAAACTAGGCACCAGTGAAGCTTTTCTTTACATAACAAGTGCGGAGCTCCACTCAAGCGCACACCGCTAAGGCAAAAAAAAATATGGTAGACTAAAACCGGAAGCTGGAGGCAGCTTCCCAGAGGGGAGGGGGGTTGAAGCACCCAGAAGTGGCTTGACGGAGCGATCAGACAGCGGAAAGTGCGGCTTGAAATGGAGAATCAGGAAAACACCACTTGGGTAAGTGGTGTCAAAATACTCCAGTTTAAAGGGGGTTTGCTCCAGAAAGCGACGGCTGGGGACGGTGCGCAGATGCTGGCCATGTGAACGCGCACATAAAAGCCGTTTCTGAGGCGTGCCGAAAGCAGCTCAAATGGCGCGTCTGAACACACCCTAAAACATACAAGTATCTGTATCACTCTGGAGACTAAGAACTTCCTTTTAAAAATGCTGTTACATAATACACAACACTCCCTCCTCCCTTAATAGGTTCACCTTCTCCAAATTCTAACCTAAAGCTTCTAGAATTCTCCTCCCTGAAGTACTAAGGTAGCAAGAACAGTTCCATGTCTGAAAACCAGCACAAGTTATCTCACTGGGAAGATCAGGGGTCCCCAGTGTTTCTGGGCATGGGGACACCTTTGTTATTCTGACACAGCACGAGGGGGGGCGTGGCCCCAAAATGGCTTCCACAAAACCGCTGCTGTAAGAGGCAGAGCCAGCCACAAAACCACCACCGCCATTTACTTCCAGCCAGACAGTGAAGATTGTCCTCCTGTGGCGGCTGACGGTGCTGCCAAAACAGCCGTGTCAAAAACTTGCACAGCCAATCAAATCTCCTGTGGCCAATCAGAAGTCTTGCTGGGCAAAAGCCTCACCTGGCTCACGCCTACTTTCTAACACACTTGGCAGGCACCAGGAAAGGTGTCAGATGGTGTCACGGCGCCCATGAACCAATGTGAGAAGAGAAAAGCATGCAACAAGACAGACCTCTGAAAAACTCTTACACACACACACACCAGCACAGCATAAAGGAGCTGAAGCAGGATTTCCCAACATGGTACCTTTGCACGTGCTCACCTGGTGTCTTTAGAAAGTGGGTGGGGGTTTGGCGTAGTGGTTAAGTGTGCAGACTCTACTCTGGGAGGACCCGGTTTGATTCCCCACTCCTCCACTTGCACCTGCTGATGTGATCTTCGGTCAGTCACAAGGCTCTGGCACAGGTGTTCTTGGAAAAGGGCAATTTCTGTCTGAGCTCTCTCAGCCCCACCTACTTCACAGGGTGTCTGTTGTGGGGAGGGGAAGGGAAAGGAGTTTGTAAGCTGCTCTGAGACTCTTCTGGGTAGTGAATGGAGGGGTATAAATTCAATCTTCTTCTTTCTTTTTCTTCTAGGTGGGGCTCTTGCCCAGCAGCCTTCTGATTGGCCGAGCAGATCAAACCTACACTGTTTCAGTGGCGGCTGCCACCACAGTGTTAAGTTTTATTCTCTCGTTCCTCTTTCGCAGTATATTTTTAAAATTACCGTCCACATTTAGCCTTCCTTTGTATATGTGGCTCCTCCACCTCCTGCGGCAGCTGTTTTGTGATTGGTTCCGCCTCCCATGGCAGCCATTTTGTAGTCGGCTCCGCCTCCTGCGGCAGCCATTTTGCGGCTGTGCCCACCACCGTGTGTTAGAATTGCAAAGGTGCCCACAGGCTCAGAAAGGTTGGGGACCCCTGAGCTGAAGTAATTCAGAAAGGCTTTGGGGTAGGATTGCTGGATTTGGGTTGGGAAACACTTGGAGATTTTGGACGTGGAGCCTGGGGAGGGCTGGGTTTGGGGAGGAAGCTCAGCAGGGTAGAATGCCATACAGTCCACCTTTGAAAGCGGCCATTTTCTCCAGGAGAACTGATCTTGGCTGTCTGGAGAACACCTGTAATAGCAGGGAATCTCTAAATGCCACTTCAGGGTTGCTAGGTTCCTTTGTCGCTCCAACAGGGGGGGTTAGGAGTGTTCCGGGTGGGGGGGACCTCACGCAATGTCCCCGAATCGATGTCATCCAGAAGTGACATCATCGCCTCAGGGACATCATGCTGGGACGCTCTGGTATTTGGGCAAAACTATGGTTCTTTCGCCTTCAAACCACAGAGTTTGCCCAAATACCAGAGCATCCCCACATGACGTTTCTGACACGATGGCGTCACTCCCTACAGGTTATCTCACCACTCAGTGTTCCTAGTATAGGTTTGCGCTTGAACACAGTGTTGTTGTTCTGGCTTTACCCACAGTTCCCCAATGTTCCCTCTAAGCTGTGGAGTCTTGTGAGCAAAAATTCTACTTTGTGAGCTACCGACATTAAAGTTGTGAGCGAACAATTTGGCTACTGCATAAATTAGCTTGCCCTGGAGCCATCCTTTCTGAGCTGAGACAAAAATGTGTGAGCCAGAGGCTAAAAAACTTTGAGCTAGCTCGACTAACTCAGCTTAGAGGGAACAGTGGTTCCTGCCACTGTATTTCTGAAGACGGGGTAAATGGGACATCAGCTTTGCTAATGACAAGATAGGCGGCCATCTTGGGAGCTCAGTTTGTTGCCTAGTGGTTAAGTGTGCGGACTCTAATCTGGGAGAACTGGGTTTGATTCCCCACTCCTCCATATGCAGCTGCTGGTGTGGCCTTGGGTCAGTCACAAGTTCTCTCAGACCTGTTCTCTCAGGAGCAGTTCTTGAAAGAGCTCTCTCAGCCCCACCTTCCTCACAGGATGTCTGTTGTGTGGAGTGGAAGGGAAAGGAGTTTGTAAGCCGCTCTGAGACTCCTTTGGGTAGTGAAGGGCGGGGTATAAATCCAATCTCTTCTTCTTCTTCTTCTAGAAACAAGCAAGAAAGCAATATGGGGCCTCTAAATGGGGAAAGCTGGCTTGGATCACAAGGAAAAGCTTGGGGTATAAATGTTTTGATTAATAAATAAAAAGAGGACAGAAAACGAAGTGTGAGAGCCGCACTTGAAGTTCCCGAACAATGCCACCCTAAGCAAACTTACTCCTTCTAAGGCCATTGACTTCAATGGACTTGGAAGGTTGTAACTGCTTAGGATTGAAGTGTGAGGTTATCAGTGACTTCCATGAATCTCTCTATAGCAAGTCCAGGAATTCCATGCAATTCGAGGCCAATAAGAACGGCAATGCGGTATGCATTAAACACAGATGCTAGCTGAGTTTTCGTGCTGCCCTTACGGAGAAACGCCACGTCCGTGATAGCAAACAGGTTTTTTCCCCCTTGAGCAACTAACAATGACAATACGTTATGGCTCCGCTCATCTTGACCAGCCAAAAGAGTGACATTTTATCAACATTAAGGACGAAGCTTGTGCTAGACAAGCTACCACTCCCCCCCTCCCCTGTTTAAAAATAAGTCCATCTACAGCTGGAGGCGAAGCATTCCTGGAAACCTTCCAAGCTTCTAAGAAGCCAGCCAACTTCCTACACTTCTTGTGCCATTGCAAAAGTCAAAAGGGATAAGGCAAGACCTCTCTCTCTCTCTCAAGCCGCACAAAATGCCTGGCTTAAAAGGTAATAAAAACATTTTTCCCCCTCCATCTTGGCAATACTCGACAATACACAAACCGAGTTGTTAGCAAAACGTCTGCCATTAAATCGGTGTGTGTGTGTGTGTGTGTGGATCTGTGCCAGCTTTGCGGATACTCTGTGAGCACTAATTCTCTGAATCCCAGAGCCAGGAGTCAACATCGGGGGAAGGCCTCGGCCTCTCTGCCCTGTTGTTGGCCCTCCAGAGGAACTGGTTGGCCACTGTGTGAGACAGGAGGCTGGACTAGATGGACCACTGGTCTGATCCAGCAGGGCTCTTCTTATGTTCTTATAAACCTCTAAATCACAGTGTCAGGAGGTAACAGCAGGGGAAGGCCTCGCCCTCTCTGCCCCATTGTTGGCCATTCACAGGAACTGGTTGGCCACTGTGTGAGACAGGATGCTGGACTACACAGACCATTGGTCTCGTCCAGCAGGGCTCTTCTTACAATCTTATGAAGGCCTCATCCTCTCTGCCCTGTTGTTGGCCGTCCAGAGGAACTGGTTGGACCTCTGTGAGACAGGATGCTGGACTAGATGGACTACTGGTCTGATCAAGTGGAGCTCTTCTTACATTCTTATGAAGGCCTTGGCCACTCTGCCCTGTTGCTGGACCTCCATAGGAACTGGTTGGCCACTGTGTGAGACAGGATACTGGACTAGATGGACAACTGGACTGATCCAGCAGGGCTCTCCTGATGTTCTTATGAAGGCCTCAGCCTCTCTGCTCTGTTGTTGGCTGTCCAGAGATACTGGTTGGCCAATGTGTGAGACAGGATGCTGGACTACACGGACCACTGGTCTGATCCAGCAGATATCTTATGTCCTTATGATACTGGACTGAGGAACACCATTCAAAAGTTTTTGGGTTGGACCCAACAAGGTTTTCCATTAGCAATAAAGGGAAAAGTGGATCCCCCTCTGAGCATCAAAAAGGCTATGCTGGGAATCGTGGGATCTCCACAAACAAAAGTTGCATTCTGCAGGGGAATGGAGAAAGGAAGGGAGAAGAGACTGAGTGGAAAACCTAGCTGGAACTGACACACTGTATTTGCCAGTCAAAGGGAGTCCAGAACAGGCCGAGGTCAGGAGCCAGAAACACAGAGCCAAGTCCAAAAACCACTAAATAGAAACGTAGTCCCAAAGACAAGCCAGGGTCAGCAGCCAGGAACACAGAGCCAAGTCCAAAACCAGGGGGCCCGAAGGTCTAGATGCAAGAGCAGAGCCAAAGTGGATGCAAGCAGCATGAAGCTGACTCGTTGCTTCCACAAAGAGTACTGCCCAGAGTGTGGAGTTGAATGCTACTACCAATTAGCCAGCTGCATGATCGGCCAGGCTCCTGTTAGAACTCTGGGCTGGCCGAGCATCTTCCCTGTAGCCTGGCCTCTTGTCGCCTGGTTGCTAAGTTTTGCCGCAGTCGCTCCCTTAAGCGAGTCACACGTGGGGGTGAGTCAGGAGGACTTTCAGCTTGCAGTTCTTCCCCCTTACCTGGGCCAGGTGTGAAGACTGCTGTTGCAGGCAACTTGCCAGCTCTCCTGCTCTGCCGCTTCAGAGGGGCCAGCTGTGGTTTCTGCAAGCTCTGGCAGCTCTTCGTCATCCATGCCCATTACAAAAACCAACCAACCAGCTGTCATGTAACAGAGTGAAGAAGACCAACTATATCATTCCAGTTCTTGGCAATTTCCAAGCAGAATCCAGATGAAGAGCCCAGGGGCCAGATGCTTCAAGATGACATCAATTAGCCTGTTTCTTGGAGCACCTGCAGCAAAAGGGAACTGACTGGGTACCAAAGAGCGTTTTCAGACATAAAGCTGCAGGTGAACACACACATGCACACACGAAGCTACCTTATACTAAAGCCCTTTTCACATTACTGTTATTCATTGTCAGCCCGATTTCAAGTAAAGTGGTACGGGGCCGGGGGTTTCATACAGCAAATTTCCTTCTGTTAATAAACCATGGTCATTTCAAACAGTATCACTTCCACTGCCACCACCCTTTTTTGCAGTGCAATCTTCTTCAGATTCTTTTTTTTTACATTATAAGGCGAGCGTTATAGCGCTAAACTGCTATAGTGCTAACCTTAGCTGTCTGAGGAAGACCGTGCAGTGAAAAAGGGCAAGGCGGGGAATCGGCATTGTAGGAAGTGCTATGGATATTTTAAAAAGCACACACAGCCCTTTTTTGCCATGCAATCTTCCTCAGATTTTTTTTTTTTACATTCTAAGGCTAGCGTTATAGCGCTAAACTGCTATAGTGCTAACCTTAGCAGTCTGAGGAAGACTGTGCAGAGAAAAAGGTCGGGGCGGGGAATCGGCATTGTAGGAAGTGCTATGGATATTTTTAAAAGCACACACAGCCCTTTTTTGCCGTGCAATCTTCCTCAGATTTTTTTCTTTTTACATTCTAAGGCGAGCGTTATAGCGCTAAACTGCTATAGTGCTAACCTTAGCAGTCTGAGGAAGACTGTGCAGTGAAAAAGGTCGGGGTGGGGAATCGGCATTGTAGGAAGTGGTATGGATATTTTTAAAAGCATACACAGCCCTTTTTTGCCATGCAATCTTCCTCAGATTTTTTGTTTTTACATTCTAAGGCGAGCGTTATAGCGCTAAACTGCTATAGTGTTAACGTTAGCTGTCTGAGGAAGACTGTGCAGTGAAAAAGGGCAAGGCGGGGAATCGTCATTGTAGGAAGTGGTATGGATATTTTTAAAAGCATACACAGCCCTTTTTTGCCATGCAATCTTCCTCAGATTTTTTTTTTTTACATTCTAAGGCGAGCGTTATGAGCGCTAAACTGCTATAGTGTTAACCTTAGCAGTCTGAGGGAGACTGTGCAGTGAAAAAGGTTGGGGCGGGGAATCGGCATTGTAGGAAGTGCTATGGATATTTTAAAACGCACACACAGCGATTCCGAAGCACAAAGAAGGGGTGAAAGTGGGGGGAAAGCAGTTTCCCTCAAAAGCGGCTCACCCACGCTTTGCCAACCCAACGCAAGCGGGTTTGTACAAACATGTGAATAAATTCCGCTAGCAGCCAGTTACTAAATGGGTCCGTCTGAAATGACAGAAAAGATCCATTAGCAATCAGTTACTAAAACAGAATATCAAAGGCGATTTGAAAAAGATCTAAATCAAGCCATTGGTCCATCAAGAGTCAGTCCTGTCTACTCAGACTGAAAGGAGCTCTCCACGGCCTCAGGCAGAGGTCTTTCACATCACCTACTGCCTAGTAGTAGCAATGACAGGGCTTGAACCCTTCTGCACTGCAACCAGCAATGACAGGGCTTGAACCCAACTAGCAATGACAGGGCTTGAACCCTTCTGCATGCCAAGCAGAGGCCCTTCCACTGAGCCCCAGCCCTTCCCCAAATGCAGGTGGCTGCGTTTAAAGTAATTCTCTAATGCATATAACAAAACCTGCACTCCGTATTAATAACATTCACAAGCAACAAAATTAGTATAACAGGTTCAACTACAGGAGACCCTTCACATGGCAGTGAACTTAAAAACATGGAATAAATACACAATCTCACATGGGGAGACAATGAGTTGGGGCTCATATATGATGTTTCTCCAAGCAGAAGAGGGGGATGATTTTTGTAGATTCCTCCCTCCTGCTGCAGAAAAACCTGCTCGTGCAGTTCCTGGGAGGGTCCCCTCTTCCCCCAGGAGGAGGGCCAACCAGGGCAGGGGGGCAGAAAAGCCATTTTGACCTGGGCCTTAGATTTAGGCAGTTGTTAATTTTTCGGCACTTGATACATTTCATGTACATCAGGGGTCCCCAACCTCTCGGAGCCTGTGGACACTTTTAGAATTCTGGCACCAGACAGTGGGCACAATTACAAAATGTCTGCCACAGAAGGCGGAGCCAAACAAAATGGCTGCCGCAGGAAGAACATAAAATATCAAACACCAAACCCTAATAGTAATAATTTGACATTTCAAGCAGAAGCTCTGTTTAATATGATGCCTTTTAATCTGCACAGACAATCAGAAGCCATGCTGGGCAAATGCCCCACCTACCCCTCCCATTTTCTAAAAGCATTTGGCAGGTGCCAGGACAGGTATGGGCAGGCACCATGGCGCCCACGGTACCTCCTGAGGTACATCATGTGTCATATGTCTTTTTTTATATAAAGTTTTTTATTTATTTTAAACTGTAAAAAGAACAAACAAAATACAGTGGTACCAAATAGCAACAGTAAACTCAGAAAATGTAATAATAAGTACAGAAACTTTGTCCTGACAGATTTACATGTAGTGAATAACTTCATAAAATTCTTGAGGAACCTTGAACTTAGCAGAATCAGCGTTAAATATAAATTCTAGAAAAGGAAACCATTTCAAGAGAAGGTTTGATTCATATGTCTGGACAACCAACCTGCTGTTGCTGTTTATTTTCAGCTTGCCGTTGCTATTTACTGTTTTCTTGTTTTTATTGTTTATTGGTCTTATGTTGTGAGCCGCCCTGAGTCCATTGCTGGGGTAGGGTGGGGTATAAATTGAATGAATAAATGAATGAATGAATGAATGAATGAATGAATGAATGAACGACACGTGGAAGACATGCGCCTCTGGACCTTTAAGATGGCCTGCCCATCAACAGCGTTACAGGAGACCATTTTGTGGTCCAACAAAAGGTGGAGCGCAATGAAGTTGCACTCTCCTTCCATCAGCCATAATTTTCAGTGGGATTTAAGCCAATATTACTTTTATGGTTTATACAGCAACGGACGACGCATATAAAACCTCAGCAACCTACCAGCACCACAGATGGGATCCAACCAGTTTTTCCACTGGTGGAAAACAGGGAAGAGTGGTCCTATTTCCACACCCCAGAGCAATGCTCCCTCTAAGCTGTGGAGTCTTGTGAGTAAAATTTCTACTTTGTGAACTACTGGCATTAAAGTTGTGAGCGAGCGATTTAGCTACTGCATAAATAAGAAGAAGAAGAAGAAGAAGAAGAAGAAGAAGAAGAAGAAGAAGAAGAAGAAGAAGAAGAAGAAGAAGAAGAAGAAGAAGAAGAAGAAGAAGAAGAAGAAGAAGAAGAAGAAGAAGAAGAAGAAGAAGAAGAAGAAGAAGAAGAAGAAGAAGAAGAAGAAGAAGAAGAAGAAGAAGAGGAGGAGGAGGAGGAGGAGGAGGAGGAGGAGGAGGAGGAGGAGGAGGAGGAGGAGGAGGAAATCGGATTTATACCCCGCCCTTCACTACCCAAAGCTGTCTCAGAGCGGCTTACAATCTCCTTTCCCTTCCCCTCCCCACAACAGACACCCTGTGAGGTAGGTGGGGCTGAGAGAGCTCTTGACAGAAACTGCTCTTTTTCAAGAACAGCTCTTATCAAAACTACGGCTTGCCCAAGGTCATCCAGCCAGGTGCAAGTGGAGGAGTGGGGAATCAAACCCAGTTCTCCCAGATTAGAGTCCGCGCACTTAACCACTACACCAAACTGGTTCTGGAACCATCTTTCCTGAGCTAAGACAAAAATGTTTGAGCCAGAGGCTAAAAAACTTTGAGCTAGCTCGCACTAACTCAGCTTAGAGGGAACACTGCCTCGGAGGCTACACGTGGAATCACAGGACCCCCAAGGGGTGAAAAGCATTGTGAATGGGAATGGAAAATAAAGAGAGGAATTAAATGAAAACACCGGCTGTATCCAACCCACCCAAAGACTCTTTCTTCACTTTGTACATCCCGCCATCCATGTTGGGGCTTTCTAACCACAATACGGCACGTAAGTTACAGATCTGT
This sequence comes from Gekko gecko, assembly GCA_029375565.1. Classification (NCBI taxonomy): domain Eukaryota; kingdom Metazoa; phylum Chordata; class Lepidosauria; order Squamata; family Gekkonidae; genus Gekko; species Gekko gecko. The sequence continues at coordinate 340,226,924 of JAPDNY010000001.1, read as the reverse complement.
TGGCAAGTTGGTGCAGGAAGCGGCACCCCAAGAAGAAGAATCTTCGAACGCAAGGAGCCATCGAGGAAACTTAGCTCTGGCGTTTTGTTTTAAGTCTCCAGAAGAGCACATAAATAGAACGGCAGAGTGATACTATTTAAAACCGAAGCCTGGAAAACAAAAGGTTGCGCGTGAATATTTCCCTGTCAGGATTCATTCTGTAATATAAATAAATCCAGGATATAAAGAGGTAGTCTTAGTGACATACTGTTTTGGTCAAAGCACAAGCACGCAAGGGGAAGGGAATGCCAACTACACTTGAGAATGGGGACAACGGAAATGTGTGAACCTTACTCTGACTCGCTTGATTATTATAATTTTTGGTACCCTGTGTATTTTATTGCTCAGAACAAAAACCATTTTTTTTTCAAAATTATTTATTATTGGATATATTAACATGTTCAGTATTACATCTTATGAATATCACATATCCTTTTCTTTTATCCCCTCCAGCCCCAATACAAGGCTTCCCGCAATGCTCTTACCCCTTTATAACCCCTTATATATTTCTTAGTTTAACATAAAACTCACCTCTATTATCTAATTATCAATTACTATACATCACTTTCTTTATCAGTTTAAGGTAACATTTTAACAATCTAATTATTCATAATCATTTCTATATTTTGTTCTTAATAGCTATCAAAGCAAGTCAATTTATTTTTTATGTCCCAATTTTTCTCAAGATATTCCTTAAAGTCTTTCCATTCTGCAAAAAAGTCTTCATCCTCTTCATTGTTAAGCTTTCTTGTCAATTTGTCCATTTCTGCCATAAAAAGCATCTTCCTTATCCATTCCCATATTTCAGGTATCTTTTCTTGTTTCCAGAATTGTGCATAAGTCATTCTAGTTGTTGTAACCAAGTACCATAACAATGTTCTCTTGGTTACATTTATTTCTTCCATTTTGAGACCTAACAGTAATATTTGTGGATCTTTTTTAAAAGTACATTTCAGGATTTTTTGTATTTCATTATGTATCTCCGTCCAATAACTCATGGCCTTATCACAAGTCCACCACATTTTGATCAGAACTGTGTTACAGATGTTTTATTATGCTAATTAATTGATACTAGATTTTATACTATGATCTCACATGTTTTATGACAGTTTATTGTCACTGGTTTGTCTTTGTATATGATGTTAAATTTTCTTTCTTTCTTTTTTTTAAAAAGGCCTAAAGGCCACTTTTTATTCGTTTTATACACATATAGTATACCATACATCCACATCCACATAAAAACAACACAAGACAACAACAAACATCCTACTCTAACATTTAACATTTATGGGGGGTTTAAACACTCTGGCTGATTTCCCACTACAGCTGCCTCGGTGTTGCGCCGCCGTTTGCCCCGACACTATTGGTCAATTTCACACCCGAAGCCACGGGGCTGCATTTTGACCCGTGGCTTCGCCCAATTTCCTCCTCAGTTTCGTAATCCGGTTTTTTGAGGATTATAAAACTGCGGAGGAAATCGGGCAAAGCTGCGGGTCAAATGCAGCCCCGCGGCTTTGGGTGTGAAATTGACCAATAGTGTCGGGGCAAACGGCGGCGCAGCACCGAGGCAGCTGTAGTGGGAAATCAGCCCTTGATTAATTCTTACATCTTCTTCTATAAGCCCTTAGCTATTTCTAATATTTTCTTAATATCAAATTTAACTTTCTTTCTAACTCGAAACTATTTTGTTATCACTAACAGCATTCAACTACCTCTACTTAATTGTCTTATACCAGTCATAAAAACGACCCCATGTATTCAGGAAAGTATCTTCTGGTTGGCCTCTTAAAATTAATGTCAGTTTATCCATCTCGGCCACCTCCAATATCTTGGCAATATATTCTTCCCTCTTTGGTGTTTGGGTAGATCTCCAATAACGTGCATACACAATCCTGGCCGCCGTGGTTAAATATATTAACAGATATCGATCCTCCCAGGTCAAGTATACCCAATAACAAAACCTCTGGTTTAAAAGGAATTGCCTTCCCTACAATTTTCTTAATTAGCTCATATACCCAAATCCAATACTTTTTAGTAATATCGCAACTCCACCACATATGGAAAAAGGATGTTAAATTTTCAATAAAAACCTTTGTTTAGAAAAGGGAAACGCATGAACAAAAAAGCATTCAGATTCTATAGATTTAGATTGCCTGCATAAACCTTTATTTCCCCAGGTTCTGAAACTGTTTCCTCTCAAAAGTATTACTGCGACTAATTTACTAGCATTTGTTATGCCAAAAAGTTTCTACAAATAACTCCTTATTTTTCTTCATTATTCCAACCTGTATTTTATCATGTTTCAGACATTCTTTACCTGGAAGACTCCCTCCGCTACGTAACACATAAAGCCCCCATTTCGTGCTGTTTATCTGGTTACCGAAAAACAAATTAGCTACGAATATTCTTCCCTCCTCCATTTTATCTGCACAACAACCCTGCGACGCACCTCAGAATGAGACTGCCCCGTGGTGACCGAATGCATTTTTTTCCTGGCAAGCAAGAATTTGAACCAACATCTCTCTAGGCCTAGTCCAAAACTCTAATGACTACAGTATACAGTGAGCCCTGCCCACTTTCTAACACACTTGGTGGGCACCGAGAAAGGTGTCAGCGGGCACCAAGGGCCCCCGGGCACCAAGTTGGGGAACCTGATTCCTTTTCCACACACTCAATCATTATGTGTCCTTGACTGGGATAGCAATTCTCCAAGTGTCCCAACACTTGGGTTTAGCGCCTGGTTGTTACACCCTAAGTAAGCCCCCCCCCCCATTCCTGAAAATGCATTTCGGCAAGAGGGGAATTTTCCAGGGAAGAGTGCCTATGCATGCAGTGAGGGGGCGGCACGGCAATTTTCATTTGTGTGATGAACTCGCACAACCTCCCCTATATTTCTCTTCTTTTTCCTCCTAGCAATGTCCTGTTTGTTCCATTCCTTGGCTAAGAAAGAAGATGCACACTGCTTTTCCAGAATCGTCTTGATTAGGCATATTAAGACAAAAGTCCCAGCAGTTAATACTCTAGGTCAAGGCACAAGAAGCACAGTAAGATAGCACTTAATTTTTCCATTCTGAAACCCCCTTCACAAGGCTGGGGTTTTGTGGGGCGGCCTTATAGTACTGAAATTCTGCGACCCTTTAAAGAGGAAGTTTGGCCTATGAAAGCACGAAACAAATCTTTCTTCCCCCCCCCATCAATTCACAGCCAATCTATGACAACCCCATAGGATTTCCAAGGCCAGAGAGAAGCAGAGGTGTTTGCCACCAGCTTCCTCTGCAGAGTCTTCCTTGGTGGCCTCCCATCCAAGCACTAAGCAGGGCCAACCCTGCTTAGCTTCCAAGATCTGATGAGACTGGGTGTCAGGCTCCCTTAGTCAGATCACACAACGCAGGGCTTCTTCAGAAGACAATGTTTAATGGTGAATCAGAACTAAAAACACGTGTATAGCTTGTGTCAGTAATGGCCACATACAGTTGGGCCCTCTATGATATATTACATTCAAGCATCCCCCCCCATATAGCTAAAGCCAATGAATAACATTCACCCGCATGGGCAAAGCAAGCAAAGCAATCTAGAAACCGTTGGTTCCCAGCCGGAGCTCCAGCAGCTGGAGATGCAAGGTCCGAGACCTGATAACAGAAAGTTAGTGAAAGTTCAGGAGATGGGAGAGCGAGAGTACCACACTTATGACAGGGCTACCTGACACTGGGCTAGCCTCGACCATCCAGGTCAGGCAGAGATGAGCATGGGTGGTTTGCCGTGGCCTTCCTCTGCACAGCAGCCCTGGACTTCCTTGGTGGTCTCTGCTTCAAGTACTAACCAGAGCCCACCTTGCTTAGCTTCCAAGATGAGATCGGACCAACCTGAAACATCCAGGTCAGGAAAAGTCCACCCACAATCCTCCTTATGTTATTTATTTATTTGCTTACTTACTTTATTATTAAATGTATACCCCGTCCTCCCCGGATGAGCTCAGGGCGGCTAACAAATGAGGCACAGATGCCAAGACAGGTAAAAACAGGATAAAACAAGCAATAAAACAATCATCCATATAAAAAATACAAGTGCTCTGGATGTCACAAATAACAGATGGGGCCACACATGACAAGGTGGTCCCAGAGCGACACAGTAGACTCCGGGTGGTACAGCGATCCATCCTTCCTCCCAGGGCCGTCTCGTTCCACAATGACACCCACTCCGTTTAGTGGTGGTGGTACAGTGATGGTATAGTGATGGTGGCGGCTCTTACTCAAAAGCCTGGCGGAAGAGCTCCATCTTGCAGGCCCTGTGGAACTGCGCCAGGTCCCACAGGGCCCGGATCTCCTCCGGGAGCTCATTCCACCAGGTAGGAGCCGCCACCGAAAAAGCCCTGGCCCTGATAACAGCAAGTTTAATATCTTTGGGACCTGGGGTTATCAGTCGGTGTTGAGTCCCCAACCGTAGTGCCCTTGGGAGAACATATGTTATCCTATGCACCCATCTAACCTCACCCCCAGAGAAAACCAAGAGATGATTAGTTTGTTAGGGAAAATATCTTTATTATAATCTACAGTTCCTGGCTTAGAAAAATATGTGCATTTATTACATGGGTAAATCAGGACTCCCTAAAGTACAATTATAGTACTAAAAACAAAAACCTGAATTGGACAGATGTGCACCAGTTTACAGAACTGAATAGATGGGAGATATCCTGGATCCAGAGCTCACAGATTTAAAATTTTATCAAAGAAATTTTTTAAAAAATTGCGCATTTTTAAAGAAACTATGGGATATGTTCAGGTCATGCACCCTTCATTGCTGCTGACACCATGACAGGAATTTCTGAATTAGGAAAAAAGTAGAGCGGACGTTTTGGTAACTATGGGCACTCTAATAGCTTAGGACAGTGAACAGTTGCGTGATGTAAACAAACTAAGTGAAAAGCCTGCATTTCTTCCACATTTCTATATTATTCCCCCTTAGGTGGTGGTGGTGGTGGAAAGGACTGTCAACAGAAGCATTGTATCCAGATCACGGGAGGTGGTAGTTGTCAAGCTCTGTTTGTGGCCCGGGAATCGACCTACCTGTGGCCGTGATGTCTGCTCACCCCTCGGGGCTGGAGGCACTCAGTCGTTAAAGGGGGTGGCGGTGGAGCATCAGACCGGCAGGGGACGGGGTTAACATCACCCCTCGCAGTCCCTCTGCCAGTGTGCGTGAAATGCCCCTCATCTGTCCCTCTCTCTCGCCTTCATTCTCTCTCTTCCGTTCTGCCACAGGCTCTTCCTCCCCGGCCCCTCCAAACACCCCTCCTTTTGTTCCCCCTGTCCTGTTCCCAGGGCTGCCAGTGCTCCCCGCCCCCTTCATTCCTGGTTTGGCCACGCCCCCGTGATAAGCCCGGATGCCGTCCAGGCATCTAAAGGAGGGCAACCAGGATGGAGAGAGGGTTGGAATCCAAGTCTTATGAGGAAAGGCTGAAAGAGTTGGGTATGTTTAGCCTGGGAAAGAGAAGGCTTAGAGGGGACATGATTGCAGTCTTCAAGCATCTGAAGGACTGTCATGTAGAAGATGGAGCAGTTCTGTTCTCTCTTGCTCCGGACTGCAAGACTAGATCTAATGGGTGGAAATTATAAGGGAGCCGTTACTGGCTAAATATCAGGAGAAACTTCCTAACTGTGAGAGTGGTTGAGCAGTGGAACAGACTGCCTCGGGAGGTGGTGGATGCTCCTTCGCTGGACGTTTTCAAGCGAAGGCCGGACGACCATCTTTTGGGTATGTTGTAGGGCTATCTTTCAGCTATGCTCCTGCAGACTGCAGGGGGCTGGACTTACCTGCAAGGTCCCTTCCAAATCTAACATTCTATGGTTCTATGGAGGCTTGCTTGGGTGACCCTGGGCCAGCTACACACATTCAGCCCAACCAACTTCATAGGGTGCCCTGACATGGATCACCCAGGTTAGCCCGATCCCGTCAGATCTCGGAAGCTAAGCAAGGTCGGACTTAGCTAGTAGTGCCTTAAAAACAAGTCTAGCTCGCCACCTAGTGGTGCACAATGCTAAAAGAGTTAGAACTTCTGGCTGCCAGACAATTGTATCCAGCTCACGGGAGGTGGTAGTTCCGCTCTATTCTGCTATGGTCAGACCTCACCAGGAGTACTGTGTCCAGTTTTGGGCACCACACTTTAGGAAGGATGTTGACAAGCTCGAGCGTGTCCAGAGGAGGGCAACCAGGATGGTGAGAGGGTTGGAATCCAAGTCTTACGAGGAAAGGCTGGAAGAGTTGGGTATGTTTACCCTGGGAAAGAGAAGGCTCAGAGGGGACATGATGGCAGTCTTCAAATATCTGAAGGGCTGTCACGTAGAAGATGGAGCAGATCTATTCTCTCTTGCTCCGGATTGCAAGACTAGATCTAATGGGTGGAAATTACAAGGGAGTCGTTACCGGCTACATATCAGGAGAAACTTCCTAACTGTTAGAGTGGCTGAGCAGTGGAACAGACTGCCTCGGGAGGTGGTGGATGCTCCTTCGCTGGACGTTTTCACTCCACACACAGTGCCGTACATCAATTAATGACATAAGTAAACAAACACTATAGCCTTGAACAGGAGAGCGCAGTTCACAAAATGGCGTCTCCAGTACTATCCACTGCAGCTGCTAACTTACATTTCCATCTTAACTTGGTTAGAAACCAACGTCTCAAAGCTTCAAAACAATCTTCGCCGCAGCTACAGCACACATTTTTAGAACATCTGCTCCGCGTGAAACAAAATGAACAAAAGTCACTAACGTGGCAGGCCACCCACTGGAACACCAGAAAGGGAACATTAAAAACTTTTGCTAGTTGAAGACACGAAGATCTCTTCTGACAAAAATCTAAGCCCAGAATACAAGATGGAATTAAAGTATACTTCAGCAGTAGGGGAGATATCTCGTCTGTGGACATTCCTATTCTACTGAAGCTGCAAACAAAATTTTTACTTGTATGGTTTAGACAGACTGGCCAGGCTCAGAAACACATGGTCAAAAGTTTTATATAAGTGACCTTTGTAACATGGAATTACCGTACAACTAAGGCATTCTTTAGTTCAGAGGTCCCGAACGCGGCGCCCACTGACATCCTCCCTGGTGTCGAAGTGTTTTTAAAAAGTGGGTGGGGCCAGGTATGGCACTTGCCCAGCAGGATTTCTGATTGGCCACTGGAAATCCAATTGGCTGAGCAGATTAAATAACACTGTTTCAGTGGCAGCTGTCACCACAGTGTCAGTTTTACTGTCTCTCACCCCACTTTCCCAGTGTATTTTTTAAAATTACCCCTTCTCCCCTGCACTTGTTTCCTCTGTGTGTGTGTGTAGCTCCGCCTCCTGCAGCAGCCATTTTGTGTTTGAGCCTGCCTCATGTGGCAGCCATTTTGGGGTTGCGCCTGCCACCCTGTGCCAGAATCCCAAAGGTGCCCAGAGGCTCAATCGAGGACCGGACCCCCTGCTTTAGTTCAAGCCATTCAAAAGTTAAGTCACTAGTCTTTCCATGGCTGCTCCTACAGTATGGTCCTTTTCCCTGCCAACCTATAATGATGATCTTATCAATTATGCTCAGCTTCTCAACATTTTCATTCTGTGCTGTCATGATCTGTGCAGGACTGGGGGACAAGGCCTAGAGGCCTAGGCCCCAGGAGACCTGGGTGGGAGTGGAAAGCCAACACAGCCTACAATCCCCATAATGCTTAGTGACGGTTGTAACCAATCAGTGTCCACGGATTGTGTGAGGAGATGTAACTTAAGCTTCGTGAACTGTGGAACTGTGTTCTTTTTTCTTCTGCAGTCTAGCCTCACACAGAGGGGACTGGTCTGAGAGAAAGATCCCTCACTTGGGACAGAATGAGTACAGGCACAGGCCTGGCAAAAGAAGGCTATGGGCCTTGAAATAGTAATCAGTTAAGAGAAACAGGTAGATGCATTATATTTGTTTACTTTGCCTTTAAACACTGTTATATATTTTAAAGCATCTTGTCCTGTTTTCCTTGCCCCAGTAATGTATTAATAAACCATTTGTTTAAATTGTTCTCTGCCTGGTCATAATGCCTATGTTTCTCGGCTTTAAAGGGTATTCTGGGCCTTCTCAAGGGACCCTAAGTCCAGACTAGTGGCAGCTGAAGGTGGCAACCCGCAGGGGTCATGACACATGCATTTAACAAACAAAGTGGAGGACTATTTATTATTTGTTTACTGTGTCATCTGTTTTACTGGTTTTATCACTTTTATTGTTTTATGAATCTTATGTTGCAAGCAGCCTACTCATGGGATATGGCAGGGTAATAATAATAATAATGATGATAATAATAATAATAACATATGGCAGAGTTACACAGAAGAAGCATATAATAATATAAAATACATAACCAAGTTAATGCAGCAGATAAGCAGACCAATTGGGCTAATACTAATATCTAGATCAGGGGTGGCTAAACTGTGGCTCAGAAGCCACATGCGGCTCTTTCACACATATTGCGTGGCTCCCGCTACAGTGGCTGGGGCAGCAAAGAGGAGGCATGCCTCCCCAACTGGTCTTCCCTTCCCCAGCCAGTGCAGAGACAGAGAGCAACTTTAACATTAAATACATTCTCAAAGCCCCCAGCCCACCCCGCCAGCCAGCCTGAAGGCATTTGTCTCTTTAAATCCCTTCTCCAAGCCAAGCTACCCAACATGGGAGCTTGGAGGAGACATTTAACACTACGGCTGCTTTCTTTCCACCTCTCCCTCCCTCCCCCATCTATTTGCTTTCTTCCTACTTTATTTCTTTCCACCTTTCTTTCTCTCTCTCTCTCCCCTTCCTCCCCAAGTTATCAATTTAATATTAATAAAAGCAGATGTGCATATTTTTCAATAAAAACATGTGTAATATTTGTTCATGTCTTACGGCTCTCCAACATCTGACGTTTATTCTATGTGGCTCTTACAGTAAGCAAGTTTGGCCAACCCGGATCTAGAGTTTCAGTCCACTCAAAAGCCTGTTTTACTACCTTTCATATCTTCATGTAATTACCTTTTTGTATTATTTATTCAAAGCTCCAGTTATCAGTTTCCATCTATGATCTAAGAAACTATTATAGGCACTTTAATGTAAACAATTTTGAAAATTCAGTTTCTTACTACCGCAAAGATTTTTTTTAAAAAAAAAACAACACCACATTTATCTGTACAGCAGAACTTTAACAATTTGAAATATATTAATCCTTACTACAGAACTGGGTGCTCTCATTTTTCCAAACTTCACAGGACTGTAGTCATCAAAAATGGGTTACGAGACATGCTATAGAGTTTGTTTTGTTCCTACAGAGTTTGTTTGTACATTTTAAGCCAGGCATTTCTCTGTTTATTTCATCAAATGAGAATCAAGAGGTGCTGCTGGCCTTCCAATCAATTCAGTTGTACAATTTCCATTAAAATTTCAAGTCGTTTTAAGTATTACTGCTAGGAGTCTCTTACTGCATTTAACCAAAGCTTTACAACTGGACTTTTCCTGACGGATTTCCTGTTGTCAGTCACAATATTCCTGATGTTCAAGGTTAAATAAATATTTACAGAATGTGTGGTTTAAAAAAAAAAAAAAAAGGTCTGCACAACTTCCAAAGCCTGTTTGTATTCTATTAACTGACTTCCTTACTTTTGCAGCAAGTCAAATCCTGCAGCAATACAAAAGTTTATTCATATGATAACACAATATTGTTGGTGTTTATCAGGTTATGGGTAGGTTCGTAAAGGTAAAGGTTTCCCTTGCTCAAAAGCTAGTCGAATCTGACTCTAGGGTTGCAGTGCTCATCTCCGTTTCCAAGCCGAACAGCCAGCACTGTCTGAAGACATTTCTGTGGTCATGTGGCCGGCATGACTAAACACCAAGGCGCACGGAACGCTGTTACCTTCCCATCGAAGCGGTACCTATTTATCTACCTGCAATTTCTTGGTTTTGAACTTCTAGGTTGGCAGGAGCTGGGGCCAGAGACGGGAGCTCACTCTGTCACGCGGCACTCGGATCTTGAACCGCTGAACTATCGACTTTCCAGTCTGCAGTGGCTTAACCACTGAGGCACCGCAGCTCCAGGTTATGGATACTGGGGTGGAAATGACTGCATAGTGGAGGACCGGGGTGAGCGGGGTGGGGAGAGCATAATTTTGGCCTGTAACCTGCTGCTGCATATAGTAATTTCACCATTCACTTTGGCTGTGGTCTCCAAACCAGTTAAGCCAGATTACTCAACCTTAATAAGACTGGAATTCTTACTTAAAGACCTACGACCTGAGTCACTGAACCACCAAATAAATGGATGACTGAGGGAAGGCCATTAGTTGTATTCCGGGAACTTAACTGCAAGCCAATCTCGCAGGTGTGGCTTATGGGTACACACATAAAGGTTAATGCAACTCTTTATGGATACCAACAAGATGTCTCACCACAGCGTGTGGAATGAACTAGTCCTATTTCTGCCAATCCCCCGAGCAAAGTATTTTTCACTGGCAGAAGAGCTACTTGAGTTGTCGAAACGCACCCAGGACGATGGCTGGATCACACACGAGGTTACCTTATACGGAGTCGGACCCTTGGTCTATCAAAGTCAGTATTGCCTATTCGGACTGGCAGCAGCCCTCCAGGTTTTTACGCAGAGGTCTTTCACATAACTTATGGCCAGAACCTTTCACTGGAGACGCCGGGGATTGAACCTGGGACCTTCTGCACACCAAGCAGACGCTCTACCGCTAAACCACAGCCCCTCCCCATTATGCCCAGCACGTCCTACTATATATAGCAGCAGGAATGACCGTACTTAAATATCCAGCTGTTCAAGTAGCATACATAATATGGGACGCAATACAGTGATATAAACCTTTTCACGTCCCTCTGTGTTCATCTGGTCATTTTCTCCTTTGCAGGTACATCATGGGTCTTTGCAACCCGTGACCTTTCATCTGGAAGAAACCCCTCTCCCACCCACCCCTCTCCCAAATGCTCATTCCATCTAGCAACAACAGGGTGGGAAGGAACACTGCACGGCTTAGACAGTACAGCAGATAAACTCTGGCAAATCCCTTCCTCACTCACAGATATCAAAACCCCGAGTTCTCAGTGGCAATAGTCAAGTAAGATGGAAGGGACAATGGTAAGGAGACAAAAGCAACAGTGGATGGTATGAGAGGACTAAAAACAAGACCAGAGGAAGCAGGCAAGCTGGGAAAGGAGAACAAGGGAAGCAGGAAGAAGGGTGGAAGGGACTAAATAGATGATGTTGAAAAAGAAGGAGAAGGAGATTGTATTTTATACCTCGCCCTTCACTCGGAGTCTCAGAGCGGCTTACAAACTCCTTTCCCTTCCCCTCCCCACAACAAACACCCTGTGAGGAAGGTGGGGCTGAGAGAGCTCTTTCGAGGACTGCCCTTTCAAGAACAGCTCTGAAAGAACTTGTGACTGACCCAAGGTCATCCAGCAGCTGCAAGTGAAGGAGTGGGGAAATCGAACCCGGTTCTCCCAGATTAGAGTCCATGCATTTAACCACTACACCAGACTGGCAGCCACAGAAAGTTACAAAAGGGTGGAAGGGATTGTCACGGGCATGGATGAGGATGACCTAACACAGCTAGCCCGTCTGAAGCAGGAGAGGAGGAGAGCTGGCAAGTGCCTGTAAGCAGTCTTCACACAGCAGTCTTCACACAGGTAAGGGGGATGAACTGCGAGCTGAATGTCCTCCTGACTCACCCCCTTGTGTGACTCGCTTAAGGGAGCAACTGCGGCAAAACTTAGTAACCAGGCGATGAGAGGCCAGGCTACAAGGGAGACGCTCAGCTAGCCCAGAGTTCTAACACGTGAGAGCCAGTTTGGTGTAGTGGTTAAGTGTGCAGACTCTAATCTGGGAGAACCGGGTTTGATTCCCCACTCCTCCACTTGCACCTGCTGATGTGACCTTGGGTCAGTCACAAGCTCTGGCACAGCTGTTCCTGAAAGAGCAGTTTGTGTTAGAGTTCTCTCAGCCCCACCTACCTCACAGGGTGTCTGTTGTGGGGAGGGGAAGGGAAAGGAGTTTGTAAGCCGCTCTGAGACTCCAAGTGAAGGGCGGGGTATAAATCCAATCTCTTCTCTTCTCCTTCTTCTAACAGGAGCCTGGCCAATCGTGCTGCTGGCTATTTGGTAGCAGCATTTAACTCCACACTCTGGGCAGTACCCTTTGTGGAAGCAACGAGTCAGCTTCATGCTGCGTGCATCCACTTTGGCTCCACTCTTGCACCGAGACCTTCAGACCCCCTGGCTTTGGACTTGCCTCTGTGATCCTGGCTCCTGACCCCAGCTTGGCTTTTTGGCCTTTGCACTGTCGTCTCGGCTCCTGACCTTGGCCTGTTCTGGACTCCCTCTGACAGGCACCCCGGCCCGTGACAGGGATCTCAGTGGAGAAGAGAGAAGGAACAGAGACCAGGGGCATCTATGGAGATGCAGAAAATTACTGTAAAATTCCCAAATTACGGCCGGGGAGGGAGGGGAGAGTATTCAGACTGATCCATTATCCTGCCTGAGGTAGAGGCTCTGACCCTCTACCAATTCCCTCCTCCTCTTTTTTTGCTACCAAGTTGCAGCCAATTTATGGTGACCCCCGCAGGGGTTTCGAAGCAAGAGACGAAAGGAAGCGGTTTGCCATTGCCTGACTCAGCATAGCAACCCTGGGCTTCCTTGACCGTCTCCCATCCAAATACTGATCAGGGCCGACCCTGCTTAGCAGGGGTGGATTAAGGCTCACTGGTGCCCTAAGCAGCTCTGACCAATCTCAGTGCTTCCCCTCCTTTCCACACGGACCCCGTCCATTTTACCCGTTGACCCGTCTGACCAGATATACAATGCAGGTTGCAGCAATACAAAAATTTATTCATTTGTTGTTGTTGTTCAGTCGCACAGTCGAGTCCGACTCTTCGCGACCCCATGGACCAGATTACGCCAGGCCCTCCTGTCTTCCGCTGTCCGCTGAAGTTTGCTCAATTTCATGTTCGTTGCATCAATGATACTGTCTAACCATCTCATCCTTTGCCGTCCCCTTTTTCTTTGATCTTCAATCTTTCCCAGCATCAGGGTCTTCTCCACTGAATGCTCCCTTCTCATTTGGTGGCCAAAGTATTTGAGCTTCAGCTTCAGGATCTGGCCTTCCAAGGAACAATCAGGGTTGATTTCTTTTAGGATTGACTGATTTGATCTCCTTGCAGTCCAAGGGACTCTCAAGAGTCTTCTCCAGCACCATAGTTCAAAAGAATCTATTCTTCGGCGCTCGGCCTTCCTTATAGTCCAACTCTCGCAGCCATACATTACTATGGGGAATACCATTGCTTTGACCATGCGGACTTTTGTTGGCAAGGTGATGTCTCTGCTTTTTATCATGCTGTTGAGGTTTGCCATCGCTTTCCTCCCAAGGAGCAGGCGTCTTTTAATTTCATGGCTGCAGTCACCATCTGCAGTGATCTGGGATCCTAGGAACATGAAGTCTGTCACTACTTCTACGACTTCCCCTTCTATTTGCCAAGGAGTGATGGGCCCAGATGCCATGATCTTAGTTTTTTTGATGTTGAGCTTCAAGCCCACTTTTGTGCTCTCCTCTTTCACTCTGAGCAAGAGGCTCTTGAGGTCCTCTTCACTTTCTGCCATCAGAGTGGTATCGTCTGCATATCTGAGGTTATTGATCTTTTCCCCAGCAATCTTAACTCCAGCTTGTGATTCATCCAGGCCAGCATTTCGCATGATGTACTCTGCATATAAATTAAATAAGCAAGGTGACAATATACATCCTTGTCGTACTCCTTTTCCTATGCGAAACCAATCAGTTGTTCCATATCCGGTTCTAACTGTTGCTTCTTGACCCTTATACAGGTTTCTCAGGAGACAGGTGAGGTGGTCTGGTACTTTAAATTTATTCATATGATAACGCAATATTCTGTACAAACTAAGCCAAGCTCTGACTACATACATGTTCTACAAAAATGCAACACAACATCTGTTTTAATATTTCACAAGTTAAACGTCTCAAAGTTCCAATATTCATGACCTGAAAGGCGTTTTTCTACATTTTTTCACCCTTTTCCCAACTTTGTGGTACCCCCTTGGCCCTGGCGCCCTAAGGCACGTGCTTAGTCCGCTTAAGGGTTAATCTGCCACTGCTGCTTAGCTTCCGAGATCTGATAAGATTGGGCCAGCCTGGGCCATCTGGGTCAGGACGAACTTCCTCTAACAGCATCCTAAAGGCCTTTTTTACCCACGGGAGTAACAAAAGGCAGGCAAACCCTTGAGATGACTAATGGGTGGGTTCCCTGGAAGCCACAGCACTGTGAGCCAGAACTTTAACAAACACCAAACATGGAACACACGCATTACAAACTCAAGGTAGCTTTCTTTGAGAGGTAGGCACCTTAAACAAATGCTTCTCTGAATTGGATTCCATTTACATAAGAACATAAGAACATAAGAGAAGCCAATGTTGAATCAGGCCAATGGCCCATCTAGTCCAACACTCTGTCACACAGCGGCCAAAATATACCAGGTGCCATCAGGAGGTCCACCAGTGGGGCCAGGACACTAGAAGCCCTCCCACTGCTGCCCCCTCCAGCACCAAGATTAGAGTGCATCACCTGCCCCAGACTGAGAGTTCCCATCTATACCCTGTGGCTAATAGCCACTGATGGACTTCTGCTCCGTATGTTTATCTAATTCCCTCTTGAAACTGTCCATGCTTGCAGCTGCCACCACCTCCTGTGGCAGTGAATTCCATATGTTAATCACTCTTTGGGTGAAGAAGTATTTCCTTTTATCTGTTCTAACCTGACTGCTCAGCAATTTCATAGAGTGCCCACGAGTTCTTGTATTGTGAGAAAGGGAGAAAAGTACTTCTTTCTCCACCTGCTCAATCCCATTCATAATCTTATAAACCTCGATCATGTCACCTCTCAGCCGTCGTTTCTCCAAGCTAAAGAGCCCCAAGCATTTTAACCTTTCTTCATAGGGAAGGTGTTCCAACCCTTTTATCATTCTAGTTGCCCTTCTCTGCACTTTTTCCAATGCTATAATATCCTTTTTGAGATGTGGTGACCAGAACTGTACACAGTATTCCAAATGAGGTCGCACCAATGATTTATACAGGGGCATTTATTAAGTGTTTCCAGAAGAAAACTAATATGAAACCAGGTAACAGAGCCATTCAAGATCTGGGTTCAGTTTTAACGTGGGCTTATCAATTCTGGTCAAGAAATTAGAGAACTGGTGTATTCGTTTGTTGTGCAATCCTATGTAGATTTACTCCAGTCTAAACCCACTGATCTTAATAGGAGAAACTCTACATAGAATTACACTGTAGTTTGCCTGTTCACCCTTCCCAACATTGACCAATACTGACCAGAGCTGACCCTGCTTAGCTTCATGACACCTTGGAGGGCAGGCCTGTAGCCAGGACTTTGTGGCTTTGGGGGCTGAAGTTCTCTGTGCAGGAAGAAAAGCCATTTAGCCAACAGAAAGCTGTTACCGGGATAGATCTCTAAATTACAAGCTGTCAACAACTCCAGAGGACAGTTCTCAGCTGCTGCAAGTTAATCACTTCTGGTGGGGCAGAAGTTCTCAGTGCAGGAGGAAAAGCCATTTAGCCAACAGAAAGCTGTTACCAGCAGGGCCGGCTCGCCCACTAGGTGAACTAGGCGCTTGCCTCGGGCGCACTGGCCCTCAGGGGCACCAAATGGTGCCCGCCTGCTGCAAAAGCCTCCCACTACCACCCGAACCAGGCACCTGCTGCCACCAGTGCAGAGCCCCCAGCACAGCTCACCCACCTGCCCTCCCCCTCTTTTTCGGGTGGCCGCCAGGCAGGAAACCCAGGAGGAGGAGGAGGAAGGGCCGGGAAGAGTTGGGGACGCCTGGGGTTGGAGGAGGTGGGAGCAGCATGGCAGCATCTCCAGGCCCCACCGGGAGGTTGGCATCTGCACCCGCCTAGGGTGCAGAAACACCTCGAGCCAGCCCTGGTTACCAGGATAGATCTCTAAATTGCAAGCTGTCAACAACTCCAGAGGATAGTTCTCAACTGCTGCAAGTTAAGAAGAAGAAGAAGAGTTTGGATTTATACCCCGCCCTTCACTGCCCAAAGGCGTCTCAGAGCAGCTTACAAACTCCTTTCCCTTCCCCTCCCCACAACAGGCACCCTGTGAGGTAGGTGGGGCTGAGAGAACTTCTGACACAAACTGTCCTTGAGAGAATAGCTGTGCCAGAGCTTGTGACTGACCCAAGGTCACATCAGCAGGTGCAAGTGGAGGAGTGGGGAATCAAACCCGGTTCTCCCAGATAAGAGTCCGCACACTTAACCACTACACCAAACTGGCTAATCACTTCTGGTGGGGCTGGTGGGGCTGAAGTTCTCAGTGCAGGAAGAAAAGCCATTTAGCCAACAGAAAGCTGTTACCAGGATAGATCTCGAAATTGCAAGCTGTCAACAACTCCAGAGGACAGTTCTCAGCTGCTGCAAGTTAATCACGTCTGCCAGCCTAAGCAACAATTCTGATAACAAGCCAACAGGTGGGGGTGATGCCCTCCATAGTCAAGAAAGCTAACACTTAGGCAGAAAACCTCTCTTAAAGGAGACCGGTTTCTTGACACAGAATTAGAAGGGATCCTAGAGGTCACCTACTCCAACCCCCCTGGCTCAGTGCAGGAATTAGTCAACTACAGCACCCCACTCTGCTTAAAGGAGCCCATGCCTTTTTAAAAATGTTTTTAAATGATTGAAAAGGCCGACAGAAATTCCTGGGGGGCTGTGCCTTCAGAAAGGGGGCAGAGCCCCCAAAAGCCCCACCTGTTGGAGAGCTTCTACCATACTGACTTTGATGGACCAAAGGTCTGATTCAGGATAAGACTGTTTCATGTGTTCATGGGACATTCTGAACATCAGAATAAGTTGCAGGATTGGGCAGCAACAGCTCGGGGAATATGCAGTTGAACAGATGAGCGAGTTATTGTACAACGTGGGCAGCTGCAAAGCTCTCTACTTAGATTAATAAGCACCAACAGGCCAAACAGCTATTTTGCACAGCTTGCCTAGACTGTCTAGAGTCCCTGTCTAATGGGCATTTAAGATGCACTGTGGACACACCGAGGCCTACTGGTTATCCTTAATTCAATTTGCCTCTGATTTGGGACCAGCGTCAGTATTGCTAATTAAGTTACCCATTAAAACCCAAGCCTTTCATTACTGCTTGGGTGGAGACACAGATTTACTTTTTCCATTAAACTCACGAAGGGTCACTAGCGTCAGAACCCCTTCACTTTGGCCAATGAGACGGCTCAGCGTTTATATAAGCATTCCGTGCATGCTGAAAAACAGGGATAGTTCTGCAAGATGAAGCAGGTGTTCTCTCCCATACGGCTGGACTATGGGGGTGGGTACCTTGCAGACGGTCATTTAGCAAGTTCATGGGGGGAACCCCCCCAGACACACCTGAGTTTTCACTCTGAGTTTTTAAAGTGTTCCTGTTTTTCCCCTCTTTCTGGTAGGGCAGGAAGCGAGGTCAATTACCAGCCATGGTTATGCAAACAGCTTGACTTGCAATGGAACAGCTTGACTTGCAATGGTGCTAGGAATCTCCAAGTAACTCCTGGTGATTTCCCAGAATGCCTTCAAGGAGGGCTCCCAGGATGCACCTGGGTGGACCAGGTCAAAGGGGGTGGAAGTACTTCTTCACCCAAAGAGTGATTAACACATGGAGTTCACTGCCAGAGGTAACAGCATTCCATGCGCCTTGGTGTTTAGTCATGCCAGCCAGATGACCACAGAAACGTCTCCGGACAGTGCTGGCTCTTTGGCTTTGAAACGGAGATGAGCACCGCAGCCCTTGAGTCGGATTCGACTGGCTTTTGAGCAAGGGAACCTTTACCTTTTACCTCACTGCCACAGGAGGTGGTGGCGGCTAAAAGCATGGACGGCTTCAAGAGGGAACTAGATAAACATATGGAGCAGAGGTCTATCAGTGGCTATTAGTCACAAGGTACAGATAGGAACTTTCAGTCTGGGGCAAGTGATGCTCTGCATTCTTGGTGCTTTGGAGGGGGGGTCAACAGTGGGAGGGCTTCTAGTATCCTGGCCCCACTGCTGGACCTCCTAATAGCACCTGGTATTTTTGTCCACTGTGTGACACAGAGTGTTGGACTGGATGGGCCATTGGCCTGATCCAACATTGGCTTCTTTTATGTTCTTATGTTTAAGTTCTTTCAGAGCTGTTCTCTCAAGAGCAGTTCTGGAAAGAGCTCTCTCAGCCCCACCTACCTCACAAGGTGTCTGTTGTGGGGAGAGGAAGGGAAAGGAGATTGTAAGCCGCTCTGGGACTCCTTTGGGTAGTGAAGGGCAGGGAATAAATGCAATCTCTTTCTTCTTCTTCTTCTTCTCTATGTAGTAGCCGTAATATCTGAAGAAGTAGGCAGTGACTGACGAAAGCTCATGCCCCACTACAAACTTTGTTAGTCTTTAAAGTACTACTGGATTCTGGCTCTTTTCTAACAGAAGGGATATATGTGCTAGATTGTCCTTCTATTTTTTTACGAGTCTTATTACAATAAGGTGTACCTTAAATGTTATAATTTTTTTGAAAGAACAGGAAAATAATACAAAGAAAATACAGAAAGAAAAAAGGGTTACCTAACATAATTAAATATATCATTGTATATAACCAAATATGGAAGACAGAATAATATTTCTCCCCAACGTCCCCTCCGTTACACTGAAAAGTTTTTTGGGCTTTGTCTATAACATACAATGATATAGAGCCAGTTTGGTGTAGTGGTTAAGTGTGTGGACTCTGATCTGGGAGAACCGGGTTTGATTCCCCACTCCTCCACTTGCACCTGGCTGGACGACCTCGGGCAAGCTGTAGTTCTGATAAGAGCTGTCCTTGAAAAAGAGCAGTTTCTGTCAGAGCTCTCTCAGCCCCACCTATCTCACAGGGTGTCTGTTGCGGATAGGGGAGGGGAAAGGAGTTTGTAAGCCGCTCTGAGACACCTTTGGTGAAGGGCAGGGTATAAATCCAATCTCTTCTTCTTCATATAAAGCTTTGAACTTGTTTGAAGTTTTAAACTATAAACTCGTTGCTACTGAGACACAAAGTGAACATGGAGCACTTTTAAATTCCATTCACTAAAGGCAAGCCAAAATAAACTTGCTAACTTAGAGCAAGCTCTCTACGTATGGTATTGGGAAATTTCCCGATTCAGATTTTTCCAGAAAACCTACATCACTGCAGGTAGAACCATGTCGGTTGCGTGTAGGAAATACAATGTTTTTAAGCATGTCATTGTTCTAAAAGAGACTCATTCGTTTTAAAAAGGCCTGACCCGGACACCCCGATCTTGTCAGATCTCGGAAGCTAAGCAGGTCGGCCCTGGCTAACACTTGGATGGGAGACCACCGAGGAAGGCCCAGGGCCACTACGCAGCAGTGTTCCCTGAGAGCAAGTCTGGTGTAGTGGTTAAGTGCGCGGACTCTAATCTGGGAGAACCGGGTTTGATTCCCCCAATCCTCCACTCGCACCTGCTGGTGTGACCTTGGGTCAGTCACAAGCTCTGGCACAACTGTTCTTGAAAAAGAGCAGTCTCTCTCAGAGTTCTCTCCGCCCCACCTGCCTCACAGGGTGTCTGTTGTGGGGAGGGGAAGGCAAAGGAGTTTGTAAGCCGCTCTGAGACTTCAAGTGAAGAGTGGGACATAAATCCAATCTCCTCCTCCTCCTCCTCTTCTTCTTCTAAGCTGAGTTAGTGTGAGCTACCTCACAGTTCTTTAGCCTCCGGCTCACACATTTTTGTCTTAGCCCAGGAAGGGCGGCTCCAAAGCAAACTAATTTATGCAGTAGCCAAATTGCTTGCTCGCAACTTTAATGCCAGTAGCTCACAAAGTAGAATTTTTGCCCACAAGACTCCACAGCTTAGAGGGGGCATTGCTATGCAGAAGCACGCAGTGACAAACTACCTCCGCTCAAACTTTACACCATTACCAGTGTAAGAAAAGCAGGAGGGAAATCCCTTTTCTCTTCAACACAGAAATCTGGTTACGTATAAAAAGATCCCCGCACTATTTGCATTCAACGGTGCATGCTTCAGCTTATTTTTTTTTTAAATACAGGGAACTATATATTCATTAACCAAGAGTTTAAACATTCCAGGAACTTTTGCCAAACAGTCTGCTAACCTTTACACATCAACAGTTTCTCAATTAAGCTTAGTGATATTGTTAAAAAAAAAGCATGAAGTTGCTACATATTAGGATGCTCTAACGTTAAATGAGATTCTGTACCCAGAAATAGGATTCCAAAACCAAGGCAGTACATTGGACTAAAAGTTGGAAAACAGTAAAAGCTTTTAGAGCAACGTTCCTTAAAGAAAATGTGTATAAGATGCTTTATAGGTGGCACTGGTCACCAGATAAGATCGCAAAATGTGTAGAGAATGTATCGAACAATTGCTGGAAATGTAAAAAGAATATCGGAACGTATTTTCATATGTGGTGGAATTGTGAAAAAATGAAGAAATTCTGGAGAATGGTAGGAAAACTGGTATTAGAAATTTTAAATATGAACTTAAATTTAGCCCCAGAAATTTATCTGTTGAATATACTACCTGATGGTTTGAAACAGGAAGATAGACGTGTATTAGTATATATATTAACTGTATCAAGGATATTAATTGCCAGGAAGTGGAAGAGTGAGGAATTACCCTCTAGAAAAGAGCTTGTTTGGAAACTGCTAGAATGTGCTGAGATGGATAGATTGACTTTGTGTATTCAAGGAAGAGATGAATCTGTTTTTCAAAAAAGATGGTTAAAGGTCTATATGTGGTGGGAAAGAGAACATATATAATGGCTCCGTATTAAGGAAATCTTAAATTGTATGGTTGGTGTATATGTTTAAAAACTGATAAAGTTTTTAAAAAAACAAAAACAAAACCAAGGCAGTACAAACTTTACTGCGGTCACACGGTTGATTGGATCGGGATTCACTGCTGTTCCCTCTCACGTGTGAATTCGGTGACCAGACAGGCCAATCTGCCTCCCGCCCCGAAGCGGGCTCACTCGCGCAATGCTCCCGGTTCTCTCCCGCGTTTTCCTACACCCGGAAAAATGAGTACTTTCCGGGTGTTTCAGCTGCAATTCTGCACTTCCCCCTATCTGGACCGCCATCTTGCAATGAGTGTGATTTGGTCCTTTTTTCTCCCCCAGCGACCGCTATTATGCACATGCGCAGTTAGTTATGCACATGATAACCCTTGTGCATAAGCAAATGTATTTTAGAAAAAAAATTCCTGCACCGCCACTTGGGCTGTTCGAATGGTTTTCATCCGATAAAAAAAGTTGCGGATATGCCGACAGCACGAGTTAAGTTGCAGTAAGAGGTCAGTGTGACCGCACCCACAGTTCCCATAGGGTAGCCATACTGGTCTGCTGTTGAACAGCTAGATTCAAGTCCAGTAGCAGCTTGGAGACTCGAAGGTATTTGGGGTACCACCAAAATCTTCTAAGTCTCCAAGGTGCAACTGGACTAAAATTTAACATACCTTTTTTAAAAAATCTGAAATGTAATGAATATAAATATAAATGTAAATGAATATAAATATAAATGTACCCATCAGAAGTAAGAAGAAGGGATTGGATTTATACCCCGCCCTTCACTACCCGAAGGAATCTCAGAGCAGCTTACAATCTCCTTTCCCTTCCCCTCCCCACAACAGACACCCTGTGAGGTTGGTGGGGCTGAGAGAGCTCTTTTGAGGACTGCTGCTGAGAGAGCAGCTCTTAAAGAACATGTGACTGACCCACGGTCACACCAGCAGCTGCATGTGGAGAAGTGGGGAATCAGACCCGGTTCTCCCAGATTAGAGTCTGCACTCCCAACCACTACACCATCTCCCTTACTCAGATAGGATTTGCCAACGCAATCAAAAAGGTTGACTCCCTACCCATTATGATATTGGAATGCCCTCACGATAACTATTACCATGCTCTATGGACCGCCCCTATTTTAACTAGACGTCCTTCTACCGTAGCAAAAGATAACATACTCCCCTATTTGCTGGTGGATAGAGATTCAAGGACTATGTTGGCGGTGGCCAAGTATCTCTAGAGAGCCAGCTTGGTGTAGTGGTTAAGAGCTGTGGACTCTGATCTGGAGAACTGGTCTTGATTCCCCACTCCTCCACAAAAACTCAGCTGGGTGACCTTGGGCCAGTCACAGTTCTCTCGGGACTCTCTCAGCCCCACCTCCCTCACAAGGTGCCTGTTGTGGGGAGAGGAAGGGAAGGTGATCGTCAGCCGCTTTGAGACACATGAGGCCTGCTGGGCGACCTTGGGCCAGTCACGGTTCTCTCAGGACACTCTCAGCCCCACCTCCCTCACAAGGTGCCTGTTGTGGGGAGAGGAGGGGAAGGTGATTGTCAGCCGCTTTGAGACACATGAGGCCCCACCTGCCTCACAAGGTGCCTGTTGTGGGGAGAGGAAGGGAAGGCAATCATCAGCTGCTTTGAGACACATGAGGCCTGCTGGGTGACCTTGGGCCAGTCACAATTTCTCTCAGAGCTGTTCTCTCAAGGGCAGTCCTCAAGAGAGCTCTCTCAGCCCCACCTACCTCACAGGATGTCTGTTGTGGGGAGGGGAAGGGAAAGGAGTTTGTAAGCCGCTCTGAGACCCCTTTGGGTAGTGAAGAGCAGGGTATAAAAGCCAACTCTTCTTCTTCTCCACCATATTTTTCTTAAAGAAATAAAAGCTCCACATTCACCGATGAAGATCACTTGACCAAAGGAGCTTGAAAGAAAAGAAAAGCCTGCCGGGGCTGCAATACAGAGCAAACTAGCACGCATGCAATTCCGACTGTTTGTGCCTCGAATTTGCATTCCATCCGATGCCCACACGTCTTGTACGATACAAACACACAGAGTAGAGAAATGTCAATGTATGATTACCAAAGGGATGGCGGAAGATGAATCAGAATCTATTCAGGGAACATGGAGACGGGATGAAATGAGGCAGGTTTTGTGAAAGCAGATGTCTCACCCCGTGGTCAAGACTCCGTGCACTTACTTTTTACTGCACTGCTACGGGGGCTTATTTACTTTCATCTGTTTAAAACATTTATTAGCTGCCTTTCCTACCTTGCAGAACTCAAGGCAGTTTCCCATGTAAACACAATTATTATTAAAAATGACCCATAACTCCCTCTCAAGACTCTACAACCCAATATTTTTCTAATTTGGTAAATCCCTCACATCGTAGCGCTTTTAAGCATGTAACATAAGAGAAGCCAATGTTGAATCAGGCCAATGATCCATCTAGTCCAACACTCTGTCACACAGCGGCCAAAATATACCAGGTGCCATCAGGAGGTCCAGCAGTGGGGCCAGGACACCAGAAGCCCTCCCACTGCTGCCCCCTCCAGCACCAAGAATAGAGTGCATCACCTGCCCCAGACTGAGAGTTCCCATCTATACCCTGTGGCTAATAGCCACGGATGGACTTCTGCTCCGTATGTTTATCTAATTCCCTCTTGAAGCTGTCCATGCTTGTAGCTGCCACCACTTCCTGTGGCAGTGAATTCCATGTGTGAATCACTCTTTGGGTGAAGAAGGACTTCCTTTTATCTGTTCTAACCCGACTGCTCAGCAATTTCATGGAGTGCCCACGAGCTCTTGTATTATGAGAAAGGGAGAAAAGTACTTCTTTCTCAACCTGCTCAATCCCATTCATAATCTTATAAACCTCGATCATGTCACCCCTCCGCCATCGTTTCTCCAACCTAAAGAGCTTGCCAGGTTGAACCTCTTCCCCTCGGCTGTTTTGACAGGCAGATATAAGGGTATTCCTTATATATAAAAAAGAGCCTGTACCTGTCTTTACTATTAACCTGATTCTGTGCAACATATTCTTTTCCCTTGTTCTCATTACACTTCGATACATCATTCCTTGATCCGTCCCTTTCTTTCTTCTGTAAAATCTATGGCTAGTAATGACTTAGTTCTTTTGCTCTCTGACAAATCTCCTGAAATTACTGCATCTGTCGCTGAGTTCCTATCATGTGTATGGAAGTTAAGGGATAGAGACTGTAATACTTAAATGTATTACATTTAATGTCCTGGTGTCAGAAGTCCTAACTTAGTCAGCAAACACCAGACCCTTTTTTGATGCAAGCAAGGTTAGCGTTTATTAAGCTGCAATAGATAGATCACTGAAACAGGTCTCTTGTTCAGAATGACTTGGTTACAGAAAGCAAGCGGTTATACAGGGGAAGGGGGTGAATGGGGACCCCCCTTCTTCCATACAATGAATAAACATGCGACTGGGAAATCGAAAGTTACTAAGCAAATGAATTTCCCACCGCCCCCATTAACCACAGCTGCTACATCTATGCCAGCGATAGAGAAGCTCGCAACCCCGACTTGCCAAGGTCAGAACGTCCAGGCTGCAAGAGATAGGAAGAATAAAAGCCACATTCCATTCTCACACCCGAGGTGTAAATCAACAACTCCCCGGATTCCAACCTCCCGTCTGTCCCGCCACTAAGGCGCCAAAAGCCCACCTCCCTCCCGTCATCCATCATAGCCCACCTCCCACCCTTCCATCATGGCAGGGCTACCTGACATGCAGCCCTCTCGAAAATAATTCTACCCCTTTGGTTTGTGGGGGTACAATTTGTGAAAGGCCTTAACTAGCCGGGGGCCAGAACATTTTCCGCCCGTACCCACTCCCTCTGCTCCGGCCCAAAGTCAATCCATTCAACCAGGTAAAACAAGCGATTGCGAGAGAGTTTAGAGTCCAGAATCTGCGAGACTTCGTAGTGAGGTTCCCCCCCACCAGCAGCGGAGGTGGGGTGGGCCGTTGCGGTCGCCATTTGTTCCCTTCAGGCGCTGGGCGAAGAAGCCGCACATGAAAAACAGGATGCACAGACTGTAGAGACTTAGGCAACGCAAGTTCAACAGTTACATTGTTAATCACTCTCACAATCTCAAAAGGACCAATAAATTTCCAACCAAGTTTGCGGCTCGGCTGAATGCGACGCAAATGTTGGGTAGACAAGTAAGCAAACTCTCCACACTTGGGAACCCAGGCCAGGTTACGTTTCTTGTCGGCTTGGATTTTGTAGGCAGACTTAGCCTCTTCCAGAGTCTCTGCTAACGAGCCCCACGCCTCCTGTAGATGTTTGCACCAGTCACCAGCATCTCCCGCCGGGAGGTCGGGAGAAGACAAAAATGGCAGAGGCGGGGCGTCATAACCATGAACCGCTTTAAACGGAGACATCCCCGTCGACGAGTGCTGAGTATTATTGTAACAAAACTCAGCCAAAGGTAAAAGAGAATGCCAATTGTCCTGCTGGAAATTAGAAAAACAACGCAAGTATTGTTCCAGGGTCTGATTCACACGTTCAGTTTGTCCATCCGATTCAGGATGGTATGCACTGCTAATCCCCCTCTCTACTCCAAGCAGTGACATTAGTTCGCTCCAGAACTTGGAAACGAACTGAGCCCCCTGTCGGAGATTACCTTAGCAGGTAAAGTGTGGAGTCTCACAACGTGTTGCAAGAACGCAGAAGCCAATTTCCTGGCAGAGGGGATGGTTGCAAAAGGAACAAAATGCGCCTGTTTAGTAAACAGATCTACGATCACCCAAATAACAGTTTTCCCCCACTAGGGGGTAAATCCGTAATAAAGTCCATAGAGATCACTTCCCAGGGCCGAGCCGGCGTAGGGAGGGGTTGCAGGGCACCAGGGGGTTTTCCAGGGCGAGGTTTGCTCATTAAGCAGGTTTGACAAGCAGAAGTGAAGAGCGAAACATCTTTACGTAGCCCTGGCCACCAAAATTGCCGCTGTAAGAGCTGGAGAGACTTTACAAACCCTGTGTGTCCAGCTAGCTTGGATCCGTGTGCCCAACCCAACACCTCCCCCGGAGAGATCGGGGAACAAAGAGCTTGTCATTTTTAGTCCAGCAGCCATGCGCATCGCGGGACAACCCTTCTTCCCCCTCCACCTCCTCCCTGTCCGCATCAGACATTTCAGTGGAAAATCGTACCGCCCAGTCACTTGGAGGAGGGTCTGGCGGAGGGGGGAACGATTGGCCTGCCTCCTCGTGGTTACCGCTCCTCCCAACTGGGAAGGAGTGAATACCGAGTCCCGAACCTCCTCCCTCTTGCTGTCGTGTTGGGGGAGGCGTGACAGAGCATCGGCCAGCGAATTTGACGTCCCCGGGAAATGGTGCAGTGTGAAATTGAATTTGGAGAAGAAATCTGCCCAGCGGAGCTGTTTGGCGTTCAAAGAACGGGGGGAGCGGAGCAGCTCGAGGTTCTTGTGGCCAGTCCAGACCTCGAATGGGACTCGCGCTTCCTCTAACCAATGGCGCCAAGTAGACAACGCCAAACGGATCGACCCCGCTTCTTTCTCCCAAATGGACCAATTCCGTTCAGTATCATTGAATTTCCTAGACACATAGGCAAGGGGGTGTAATTTACCGTCCTCCCCCTCCTGGAGGATCGCCCCCCATAGCGACGTCCGAGGCGTCAACCTGGACAATGAATTTTTTAAGTTCATTGGGGTGGGCCAACACTGGTTCTGAGGTGAAGAGGGTTTTCAACTTGTCAAAAGCCCGTTGGCACTCTGGTGACCATACTAGTTTAGCGCCCGGTCGAGTGCATTCGGGTGGCTTCCCTTTGGTTTTTAGTAAGTCTGTTAAGGGGAGAGCCACCTGGGCAAAGTTCGAGAGGAATGACCTATAAAAGTTCGCGAATCCGAGGAAACCCTGGAGTTGCCTTCGTGTTTTGGGAGGTTCCCACCCCACCACATCCTTGATTTTGTCAGGGTCCATCTCAATTCCCCTTTGGGATATGCGGTAGCCCAGGAAAGGGATTTCCGTGTTGTGAAATTCACACTTGGACAGCTTGGCAAACAGTTTATGCTTATGCAACGTTTTGAGTACTTCCCTCACCAGTTTTACATGAGATGCAAGGTCGGGGGAATACAAAAGAATGTCATCAAGGTAAACAAGGACCCCCTTGAACAGGTACTTGTGTAACACCTCGTTAATCAAATTCATGAAGACCCCAGGGGCCCCCTGGAGTCCGAACGGCATAACTAAGTATTCAAACTGGCCGAGAGGTGTGTTAAACGCCGTCTTAAACTCGTCCCCCTCCCGAATCCGGACTCGGAAATAGGCATCTCGGAGGTCAAGTTTTGAGAAAATTTTCCCTCCAGCGACTGCTGCCAACAAGTCTTCTATGAGGGGCATGGGGTAAGCGTTAGTGTTGGATACCGCATTCAAGCCCCGATAATCCGTGCAAAGCCGTAACCCTCCGTCCTTCTTTTTCCTAAAGAGCACGGGGGCTGCGAACGGGGAGGACGCTGGCCGTATGAAGCCCCTGCTGAGATTTTTGTCAATGAACTTTCTCAGTTCCACCTTTTCCGAAGGGCTCATAGAATATAGTTTCCCTTTAGGTAGTTTTTGGTTGGGCAGAATTTCGATTGCACAATCAGAGTTTCTGTGGGGGGTAGTTCATCTGCTTCCTCCTCCCCAAACACAGGGGCTAGGTCTCGGTATTCGGGGGAATGCTTTCTAGTTCTGCATCGGCTACCCCAGCCGGCACCGAGAGTTTTCCCTCGATTATGGGTCCCCACTCTGTTTTCCAGACGTGGGACCGGCATTTCTCGGAGATGAAATCTACCTTTCCCTCCCCCAGAGTACGTGAGGATCGTGATCAAAGAACCACGGACTTCCTAAAACCAGGGGAAACCGGGCGGACGGGGTAACTATAAACGATCTCTCTTCCCAGTGCTGCCCCAGTCCCACCCGCAATGGCACAGTCTCGTATTTGCAAGGTTCCTTCATTGTGGACCCGTCCATTTGGGTAAAAATCAAGGGGTCTTTTAGTTTAAGGACTTTCGCCCCGAGTCCCGTCAGTAGGGTAGGGTTGATCAGGTCTCTCCCACACCCTGAGTCAATGAGAGCCCGTACTCTCACATGGGTCAATAGACCCGGGTCCATTAAAGTCACTGTAAGAAAAAAAGAGAGGGGGTTTTGCTCACCGGGAGTTGCGCCTGGGGTTGTGGGACCTGCTGTTCAGCGCTGTTCACAGCAGGTCCGCCTCGTTTCCCTGTGGCACGACCTCGCCATCGGAGGAGTCGGATGGCTCGCTGAGTGGTTTAGCTTGCAAAGCTTTCGCCCCCTTCGGTCTCGCCACCTGTTTTGGCGTGGATGTGTCGAACTTCTTCTTTGTTCCCTTTTGCGCCCCGGTCGATGCAGGCGAGGTCGGGCAGTTCACGGCGAAATGGCCCCCTTCTCCGCATTTGAGGCACAGACCTTGCTTCATCCGGAGTTCTCTTGTTCCGTCCTTCTGCTTTGGGTTCTGGACGGGAGCCTTTCCTCTCGCAGTCGGTGCGTTCCCTCGGGTTGCCAGCGCTGCGGCATCGTCTAGTTTGATGGTCTTCAGCCGGTTTTCCATCGTGATTGCGGCCTGGATCCATCCAGTGAGGGTGTTCGGATCTTGGTTCAGGGTGACCTCACGGCGAACCTCCGGATTCAGCCCCCATTTGTAAAACTCCAGGAGATTTCCTTCTCCTCGCAGCTTTGCGGCACATCTGCGGAATTCCGCGGTGTAATCTCTCACCGACCTCGCGCCCTGCTTGAGGCTCCGGATCGTTGCTTTTGCTGCTTTAGTTGAGTGCACGTCTTCAAATTGTTCTTTCATAGCCCACATGAAAGAGTCAATCTCTCTCAGTTCGCGCCCATCGGCTTGGTGGAGCCCCACGTACCAGTCAGCTGCTGCTCCCTTCAGGTGAGCCGCTATGACGTCGACCATCCGCTCTTCCCTCTGGAACAGGTGGCCCCAAGTTTCGATGAACTTCTCGGCTCGCACCAGGAAGAACGGGAACTTCTCGGGGTCTCCGTCAAAATCCGCGTCCAGGAGCTCCGTAGGCTTAGGAGGCAGGAACCCCCAAGGACGAGGGGGTTGTTGCCCCGGCGGCCCCCGTGGCGCTGGCCCCGCTGGTTGATCCGGTGGTCCGGCTGGCACGTTCCCCGGGCCCTGGTCCGGTGCTGGGCGTTGATCTGGAGGGGCTTGTGCCGGCGGCTCTTCCCGTCTCTGTCGTTCACGCTCCTCCCGAATGCCCTCCGCAATCATCTGTGGGATGCGAGCGAGGGACTCATCCAGGAAGCGCATCAGGCGGTCTTGGCTTGGCTCCCCGCTCCATCTCCGCCTCACCACGACACTCTCTCGGGGCTCGGAGTCCCTACCGGTGTCTTCCATGGGTTCGGCGGTAGCCAACTTGC
Organism: Gekko gecko; assembly: GCA_029375565.1. Classification (NCBI taxonomy): domain Eukaryota; kingdom Metazoa; phylum Chordata; class Lepidosauria; order Squamata; family Gekkonidae; genus Gekko; species Gekko gecko. The sequence continues at coordinate 340,197,589 of JAPDNY010000001.1, read as the reverse complement.
GTACCGACCTCTCGGGGTGGCTCATCCCCATGGATGCTCTTGGGGTCCCGAACCACGCCTCGTGGGTCTCGGTCAGGGGTTTCACCCAGTCCCGTCTGCGTCCCGCTCGGTGGGTCACCCCTCCATAGGCTGCCCCATACGGATCGCCGTAGGGCCCTCCAAAGTCGTACTCCAAACCCCATTGTCCCGGCACGTATGTGTCAGGGGTTTCTTTGGGTACGTCTTTCCCAGGAGGTTTCTTGTCCTTTTCTTCTTCTTCAATCGGGAGAGTGTCTTCTTCTCCATCACTCATTTTGGAGTGGTGGGTTTAGGACCAGTCCCGAAAGTAAATGATGATTCTGAACAAACTGTCAGAAGTCCTAACTTAGTCAGCAAACACCAGACCCTTTTTTGATGCAAGCAAGGTTAGCGTTTATTAAGCTGCAATAGATAGATCACTGAAACAGGTCTCTTGTTCAGAATGACTTGGTTACAGAAAGCAAGCGGTTATACAGGGGAAGGGGGTGAATGGGGACCCCCCTTCTTCCATACAATGAATAAACATGCGACTGGGAAATCGAAAGTTACTAAGCAAATGAATTTCCCACCGCCCCCATTAACCACAGCTGCTACATCTATGCCAGCGATAGAGAAGCTCGCAACCCCGACTTGCCAAGGTCAGAACGTCCAGGCTGCAAGAGATAGGAAGAATAAAAGCCACATTCCATTCTCACACCCGAGGTGTAAATCAACAACTCCCCGGATTCCAACCTCCCGTCTGTCCCGCCACTAAGGCGCCAAAAGCCCACCTCCCTCCCGTCATCCATCATAGCCCACCTCCCACCCTTCCATCATGGCAGGGCTACCTGACACCTGGCCCCACTGCTGGACCTCCTGATGGCACCTGGTATATTTTGGCCGCTGTGTGACAGAGTGTTGGACTAGATGGGCCATTGGCCTGATTCAATATTGGCTTCTCTTATGTTCTTATGTACTTTCACCCCTCCATTTTATTAATTTTAAATGCATTCTGTTTGGTGGAGATCTTTTTTATATGTGTATATTTACTGGTGTCAAGTTTCTGGATTTTTTTCTTTTTATATTGTTGTATTACTATGCCATTAAAGGTTTTCCTTCCCCCTATATTAACCCATAAAAGAAGACAATTTAAAACAGGGGTGTCAAACACGTGGCCCGGGGGCTGGATCAGGCCCCTGGTGGGCTTCTATCAAGTCCGCCGTAGAACTGGCTGTCTTCTGCTTCTTCTTCCAGTTCTGCTGCTGCTGCGTGATCGTAGGTTTGCAGCTTACAGATACACATCTGAACAGCACACTCAAGATTGCAACAGCACAGACGTTTTGATGCAATAATTCAGAGCAAGAGGTGTCCGTTATCAGACACTGTTAAATAAACAAGATATTGCAAGGGTGCTAATGTTTTAAGCATGTTTTTATTTTAAGTTTAAAAAAAAAACCCTGGCAGTTTATATCTCCGATAGCTACCTGGCATTACATTTTATGGCACACAAGTCCTGGCCCGACAAGGTCTCATTCATGTCATATCCAGTCCTCATGACAAATGAGTTTGATACCCCTGATCTAAAACTTCAGTTAGGACTGCCAATAAATAAAAACTAAATTAGTCAACTGCAGTCCCGAACGGAATTTTCTTCAAGTGCCTCCAGAAGATCGAAAGGGGGGGGCAGGTGTACCCCTCTGGGGAGGTTGTTCCATAACCGTGGGGCGGCCACGCAGAAGGCCCTCTCTTTGTGGGCCAACCAGATGCGCTTCTTCTTCCTGTGATCAGATTTCCTGGGCCCGAACGTCTTCAAAGAACTGGCCACCGGCGACACAGTAAAACGGCAGGAAGGCCTACTGATGATAATGTTCCACCATTCTCCAAAACCTCTCTGTCAAATACATGGTAAGTGACGGGGTTAAGTGATGAACTGAGGGAAAAGTTGGTGACTTCGTACACGTGAAGTGACTTGGAGGACAGGGGCGACAGATGAAAACAAAAGAGCCGAACAAAATCCAACATTGTGCAACATGGTGTTTACAAAACGTCTTGACCCTCAGCTCTTTCTCAGGGGAGTAACTTACAAACACTGGAAGATAGACACAGCTGATATTTGGAAATATATGTAACCGGTGCCCCCTCGAAGCCGTGGAGTCTTGTGAGCAAAAATTCTGCTTTGTGAGCTACCGGCATTAAAGTTGTGAGGGAGCGATTTGGCTGCTGCATCAGTGTGTTTGCTATGGAGCCTTCCTTCCTGAGCTCAGACAAAAATCTGTGAGCTGGAGGCTAAAAAACAGTGATCCAGCTCACACTAACTCAGCTTAGAGGGAACACTGTATGTAACGTAAGCAACATATGCCATGAATTCTGATGTTCCACGGCAGTACCTAATATGAACGTTACGGCCCGATTAGTAAAAATACTCAAAACAGGCCTTAATAAACAGTTAACGGAAGTTATTTCTACGACGGATTAAGAAGGCATTATACTTTTAAAGGGGCCACGGTGGCTCAGAGGTTAAGACGCTGAGCCACAGACTGGAAGATCGGTAGTTCGGCAGTTCGAGACCCGAGTGCCACGTGACGGAGTGAGCTCCCGTCTCTGGTCCCGGCTCCTGCCAACCTAGCAGTTCGAAAGCAAGAAATTGCAAGTATTTATTTATTTATTTATTTATTTATTACTTTAACTTTTACCCCGCCAAGGCAGGTTCAGGGCAGCTTACATAAGGAAGATAAATAGGTACTGCTTTGGTGGGAAGGTAACAGCGTTCTGTGCGCCTCGGCGTCTAATCATGCTGTCCACATGACCACAGAGAAGTCTTTGGACAGCGCTGGCTCTTCAGCTTGGAAACGGAGATGAGCACCGCATCCCTAGAGTCGGATTCGACTGGCTTTCGAGCAAGGGAAACCTTTACCTTTTACCTATACTCTTAAAAGTGTACTTATCACACAAACTTCCTCCGCGCGTTAAATGCACACTAAATTTCTTAGCTGAAAATAAAACATTCACACAACAAATAATGTTTATTGGCCTTATAAATTGTACAATAAGTTGCCAAATGGAGAAGAGGTGTCACCCAATAATACTGGCCTGACCTGGAGAGTCCAGTCTAGCCCAATTTCATCTGGTCTTGGAAGCTAAGTTGGGAAGGGAGAGCACCAAGGAATACCAGGGTCATGCCACAGAGGCAGGCAATGGCAAACCATCTCTGAACATTTCTTGCCTTGAAAATGTCATGGGATTGTCATAAATCAGCTATGACTTCACAGCAAAAAAAAAAAAGTAATACCATAATCAGGATCAGCTAGCCAGGAAGACACAAAAACGAGGGAAACCTCGGAAACTATCACTGGCTGTATCCACAGATCTCTCAAAGGGGCAGTCAACACACAAAGAAAATAGGGGATTGACATTTCCGTTTCCCCAGATAATCTATCCAAGTAGGGAACTCACCACAGACTCTACCCGCCAAAACTTCAGGGAGGAGAGCATTTCGCCTGGCCCAAAGAAAATCCCTCTGATATCTGGGGACAGTCAGATGATGAAGATATGGCGGAAAGGGTGAGAGGGGGCATTGTCTACGTATTTCTAAATCATCAAGATACACTGCAGCGCAACCGTCACAATACGCAGCATATTTGGGAGCGTGACGTGAAAGAAAAGGATCAAATATTTTGAAAAAGATGCTTACAGCCACTTAAGGTAAAGGTAAAGGTTCCCTTGCTCGAAAACCAGTCGAATCCGACTCTAGGGTTGCGGTGCTCATCTCCGTTTCAAAGCCGAAGAGCCAGCGCTGTCCGAAGACGTTTCCGTGGTCATGTGGCTGGCATGACTAAACACCAAGGTGCATGGAACGCTGTTACCTTCCCACCAAAGTGGTACCTATTTGTCTACTTGCAATTTCTTGCTTTCGAACTGCTAGGTTGGCAGGAGCTGGAACTAGAGACAGGAGCTCATCCCATCATGTGGCACTCTCAGCCACTTATAAGCTAGCAAATTTACTGCTGAATCAGCTTCTGTGAGCTAAATCCTATTTTATCAGAGGCATAAAGTGTAACGGTGACTGGCAGAATCCAACGCAGGAGTGGGGGTGGGGGGCGGCGAAAGGGATGAGTTATTACAAACCGAGGCCACAAAAAGCCCAGCTTTCCAGGACAGAGGTGTATTGTGTAACACTGCAACAAGCCCTCGCCAAAGAGAGTTGTAGGGATACTTTCTTCATCTGCAGTCAGCGCTTTGGGGAAATCGTAGAGAATTCTGGGAACTTCTGGGTCTCTGAACACCAAGAACCTCCACGGCAGATCCAGAGAAAGTCTTCTGAATAAATATATTTTTTGTGTTCCCGACAGACTAGCATACGCTGTCACCCTGCTCTTTTTCTGTTGTTCTTGTTGCTGTCACGGCTGACTTACGGTGACCTCAAAGAGTTTTCAAGGCAAGAGACTATCAGAAGTGGTTTGCCACTGCACAGCAACCCTGGATTTTATAGGAACACAAGAGAAGCCAATGTTGGATCAGGCCGACGGCCCATCCAGTCCAACACTCTGTCACAGAGTGGCCAAAAATGCCAGGTGACATCAGGAGGTCCAGCAGTGGGGCCAGGACACCAGAAGCCCTCCCACTGTTGACCCCCCAAGCACCAAGAATACAGAGCATCACTTGCCCCAGACCAAGAGTTCCTACTGATAGGTAATGGTAAAGGATTCCCTTGCTCAAAAGCGAGTCAAATCCAATTCTAGGGTTGTGGTGCTCATCTCCGTTTCCAAGCCAAAAAGCCAGCACTGTCCAAAGACGTTTCCATGGACCTCTGCTCCATATGTTTATCCAATTCCCTCTGGAAGCCGTCCAGGCCTGTAACCGCCACCACCTCCTGTGGCAGTGAATTCCATGTGTTAATCACTCTTTGGGTGAAGAAGGCCTTCCTTTTATCCCTTCTAACCCAACCACTCAGCAATTTCACTAAGTGCCCAGGAGTTCTTTCCTTGGTGGTCTCCCATCCAAGTATTAACCAGGGCTGATCCTGCTTAGCAGCTGATATCTGACAAGAAGAGTCTTGCTTGGGCCCCTGATCCATTAGTAAAGGTAAAGGTTTCCCTTGCTTGAAAGCCAGTCGAATCCAACTCTAGGGGGCGGTGCTCATCTCCGTTTCCAAGCCAAAGAGCCAGCGCTGTACAAGACATCTCCATGGTCATGTGGCCAGCATAACTAGACACCCGAGGCGTATGGAATGCTGTTATCTTCCCACCAAAGCGGTACCTATTTATCGACTTGCATTTTCTTGCTTTAGAACTGCTAGGCTGGCAGGAGCTGGGACCAGAGACGGGAGCTCACTCCGTCATGCGGCTCTCGGGTCTCGAACTGCCGAACTAACCTCATGCGTTCATGCGTCTAAGTGACTGCAGAAGCTTCTAAGGATGGGAAATGGGGTAGGGATTGAGTGAAAGAAAAAGGGCTTCCCCCACAACTACTTCCCCCAAATTTTAACAATGCTTTCCTTTTATAAAACAAAAACAATATAGGTATATTGCATAATATTCCACTTGTAACCGGTTACAATACCAAGAACTATAAAGATATTTTAAACACATACTAGTAAAAAATTGGAAAGAAAATATTACTAGGATATACTTAAATCTATGGCCTATGCGCCATGTTAAAGACTTGAGGACACCAAGATATACTAAATAAAATACAGCATGCACTATACTGGATTTTGGGGGGATGGACAGATGGGAATCGGTTTTTGTCAGCCATAAAGTCCTGAAAAGGAAACCACTGCTCCAGAAACCTCGAATGGTATTGTTGAGAGTCCACTAAAGACGACTGATTAGAGATTTTGTCCATTGTTTAAAAAAAACCAGATTTTTTGGCACCATTGTTGTTATTCTAGGCAATTCTTTATTCTTCCAGTAAGAGGCAATAAGGGCTTTGGTAGGTGTAAACAGAATAGCAATCAGTTTTTTCCTTAAGGACAGAATCTCTAGATTGTCCCAAAGATTCGGTAAGATTACTTCCACACTTTAATGTATTGATAAAACATTTTTTTAAATGCCTTCTTCCACTGTTTTCTTTAAAAAAACAAAAACAAAACACATCTCTGCTTTTAAATGGCTTGGAAGTTGCAGAAGGGGGAGGTGAAAGAAAAATTAGGACTGAATCTCCCTCCCCCATAGAAAGAAGTTGGGGCCTCAGTCCTTGTATCTGGAAATCCTGCCAAACTCTGCGCCCAGAACTGTCCCTGAATTAAGTGTGTGAGCGGGCAGGAGGCTATAGGTATTCAGTGGTGAGGAAAAAGCACTCTTTGCCCATGCTCAGAGGCATTTTTAATGCCACAACCCCATCCTGATGTTTAAAACAAAACCATAGGCCAAGCACTGCAGAGATCTTTGGGATGACAAAACCGGTCCCACTGGAGACCCAAGCAACTTACATTCTTCCCTCCTCTATGTTATCCTCACAACAACCCAGCGAGGTAGCTTAAGCTCAGAGAAAAAGGACTGGCTTGCCCAAGGTCACCTAGCAAGTTTCACGATGGAGTGGGAATTTGATCTCAAGTCTCCCACATCCTAGTACGACGTTCTAGCCTCTACACAAGACAGGGAGAGGTGGATGAATAGAGAGATGAATAAATGGAAATATCTTAGCATAATAACTTTAAGGAAGAAGGGTTTTGGGGGGATAATCACCAGGGCTATTTTTGGGCAGGAACGCACAGGAACGGAGTTCCGGCTGGCTCCAGAGTTGGCCACGCCCAGCAGGAACTCATTAGCATAATAGGCCACACCCCAAAGCAGAAACTCATTAGGATTGGCTACATTAGGGGTGTGTGGCCTAACATGCAAAGCAGTTCCTGCTACCAAAAAAAGCCCTGGAACAAACAAGGTAAACAGAATAAGAAGCAAAAAGTGGGTGTGGCTGGATGACCACACTCCTGGTAACATGGGGTGTGTGGCCTAATATGCTAATGAGTTGTGCTGTCAGGGGTGTGGCCTAATATGCTAATGAGTTTCTGCTGTTAGGTGTGGCCTAATGCTAATAAGTTCCTGCTGGGCTTTTTCTACAAAGACAGCCCTGATAATCACTGATTAAGTTCTTCTGTTCAACAAAACGGGGCACAGACAGGGATAAGCATCCAAGATCTGTATGAAACCCATCTAGGCTAACACTGGATTTCTAACAGTAGAAAAGACTAAGAGCCCGGTAGCACCTTAAAGACTAACAAAAATTGTGGAAGGGGAGGAGCTTTCCTGAGCCACTGAACTGAGCAGTGACTCGTAAAGACTCACATCCGGCCAAAAATATTGTTATTCTTTAAGGCAGGGGAGTCAAACATACAGCCCGTGGGCCAGAACCAGCCATCCAGGGCTCTTATCCAGCCCATGAGCAACTGGCCATTACCTTTATTGCTAGATGACACTATGTCCCCGTATACCAGGGGTGTTGAACTCATTTGTTTTGGACCGGATCTGACATCAATGAGATCTCGTTGGGCCGGGCCACGTGTGTCATAAAATGTAATGCCCGGTGGTGGAGATATAAACTTTATAAAGGACACAAACACAAAAGGTGGGGTTTTTTTACTTGAAAACATCAGCACTCTTGCAATATTTTGTTTAATAGTGTCTGATAACGGACACCTCTTGCTCTGAATTACTGCATCAAAACGTCTGTGCTGTTGCAATCTTGAGTCTGCTGTTCAGGTGCGTATCTGTAAGCTGCAAACCTACGATGACGCAGCAGCAGCAGAACGGGAAGAAGAAGCAGAAGACAGCCAGTTCCACCGCGGGCCTGAGAGAAGCCCTCCAGGGGCCTGGTTTGGCCTGCGGGCCGCATATTTGACACCCCAGCCGCATACACCGATTAATAGTCGGAGAAAGCGGGAGTATGGGCGTCAGGGAGATACTTTAAGGAAATACTGTAAGAGTGTTAATGTTTTAAGCTTGTTTGCATTCTGAGTAAAAAAAAATAATAATACTGTTCGTTGTGTACTTTATAAAGTGACATTTATGTCAGATCCAGCCCCTGTAACGAACGAGTTCGAAACCTCTGCTTTAAGGCGTTACTGGAGACTTACTCTTTTCTACTGCTGCAGACAGACTAACACAGTTACCCATTTCAACAGCTCTCTGTTTTCCCACTTCTGCTTTTGCTAATTTCTTCCACTTGCGCAAATATGAATGAACCTTTTCCTAGGCACTCTGTGATATTCAGAACCATGTTGACTTACAAAATCAATAAATCCAAGCACAACCCAAGGTAGGCTTCAAACAGATATAAGGACAGAGGGGAGCAGTACAACAGCTCTTCGTTAACCCTACTACGACTCATGCTTTACAGATCTCAGATCCCCTAACATAAAGGGCCATTACCACCATACATGCGCATACATGAACCAGTTTGGTGCAGTAGTTAAGAGTGCGGATGCTAATGTTGGAGAACCGGGTTTGATTCCCCACTCCTCCACTTGTAGCTGCTGGTGTGACCTTGGGTCAGTCACAAATTCTCTCAGAGCTGTTCTCTCAAGAGCTCTCTCAGCCCCACGTACCTCACAGGGTGTTTGTCATGGGGAGGGGAAGGGAAAGGAGATTGTAAGCCGCTCTGAGACTCTGGGTGGTGAAGGGCAGGGTATAACTACAATCTCTTCTCTCTCAATCTCTTCACATTTCACTACAATACGTATGGTACCTCTGCATCTTTTACAACTTAGCATTCTTTACAACATCCCTCTCACCTGCTGACTAGAATAATCTCCATTTCTACTCTACATTACTACTCTACAAAGGGAGCTTTGATCCCAGAAGCTTATACCCCGAAACGCTTGCTGGTCTCCAAGGTGTTCCTGGACTCGAATCTGACCGTTTTACTCGAGACCAAAATGACTACTCTCCAAAGCTCTCATTTAGCAGCTTCACTTCACAAAATGACCAAATTCACAGAGCAAATGATCTTTTACGGGAAGTAATGTAGAAGATGAGGCATTAATGCTCTTATTAATGTGAATACAAGTCAAGCTTCTCTGTGCAACATTTACGGGTAAAAACAAAATGTTTCCAAAGACGGAAGGAGGAACGAGAGGTTAGAACCGCCACTGGGCTGGGGCAGATGCCACCAAAACAACATTATTTTAATCAGCACAGCTAACCCATTCTCCAATGGCCTATCAGAAGCCCCACTGATCAAGAGCCATACCTGGTCTTCTTCACCCAAAGAGTGATTAACATACTTCTTCACCCAAAGAGTGATTAACATATGGAATTCACTGCCACAGGAGGTGGTGGCAGCTACAAGCATGGACAGTTTCAAGAGGGAATTAGATGAACATATGGAGCAGAACTAAAGTGGACAGGAATGGGCGAATTTAACTCAGAAGACCATTATATCTACTACTGTGGCCAGGAATCCCGTAGAAAAAATGGTGTGGCCTTTATAGTCAACAAGAGAGTGAGAAAGGCAGTATTGGGATACAATCTCAAAAATGACAGAATGATCTCGGTCCGAATCCAAGGCAAACCATTCAACATCACAGTAATCTAAGTCTATGCCCCAACCACTGCTGCAGAAGAGGCTGAAGTGGACCAGTTCTACGAAGACCTACAACAGCTCGTAGAACTAACACCAAAAAATGATGTCCTCATCATCATAGGGGACTGGAATGCTAAAGTAGGAAATCAAAAGATAACCGGAATAACAGACAAGTTTGGCCTTGGAGAACAAAATGAAGCAGGGCAAAGGCTAACAGAGTTTTGTCAAGAGAACACGCTGGTCATAGCAAACACCCTTTTCCAACAACCTAAGAGGCGTCTCTACACATGGACATCACCAGATGGGCAACACCGAAATCAGATTGACTATATAATTTGCAGTCAAAGATGGAGAAGCTCTATCCAGTCAGTAAAAACAAGACCTGGAGCTGACTGTGGCTCAGATCATGAGCTACTCATTGCAAAATTCAGACTTAAATTGAAGAAAGTTGGGAAAACCACTCGGCCATTCAGATTTGACCTAGATCGCATCCCCGATGAATATACAGTAGAGGTGAAGAATAGGTTTAAGGGACTAGATTTGATAGACAGAGTGCCTGAAGAACTATGGACAGAGGTCCGTGACATTGTAAAGGAGGCAGCACTCACCGCCATCCCAAAGAAAAAGAAATGCAAAAAAGAAAAGTGGCTGTCTGATGAGGCTTTACACATAGCAGAGGAAAGAAGGAAAGCTAAAGGCAATGGGGAAAAGGAAAGATTTGCCCAACTGAATGCAGATTTCCAGAGAACAGCAAGGAGAGATAAGGAGGCTTTCCTGAATGAACAATGCAAAGTAATAGAGGAAAACAATAGATTGCGAAGGACTAGAGATCTCTTCAAGAAAATTGGAGAAATCAAGGGAACGTTCCATGCAAAGCTGGCCATGATAAAGGACAAAAACGGTAGGGATCTAACAGAAGCAGAAGAGATTAGGAAAAGATGGCAAGAATACACAGAAGAACTATACAAGAAGGACCTCGATGTCCTTGACAACCACGATGGTATAATCACTGACCTTGAGCCAGACATCCTGGAAAGCGAAGTTAAATGGGCCTTAGAAAGCATTACTAACAACAAAGCTAGTGGAGGTGATGGTATCCCAGCTGAGTTATTCAAAGTCTTAAAAGAAGATGCTGTTAAAGTGCTGCACTCAATTTGCCAACAAATTTGGAAAACACAACAGTGGCCACAGGATTGGAAAAGGTCAGTTTACATTCCAATCCCAAAGAAGGGCAACGTCAAGGAATGTTCAAACTATCGCACAATTGCACTCATTTCACACGCTAGCAAGGTCATGCTCAAAATCCTACAAGCTAGGCTCCAACAGTACGTGGATAGAGAACTGCCAGAAGTACAAGCTGGGTTTAGAAGAGGTAGAGGAACTAGAGATCAAATTGCCAACATTCGCTGGATTATGGAGAAAGCAAGAGAATACCAGAAAAACATCTACTTCTGCTTCATTGACTATGCTAAAGCCTTTGATTGTGTGGATCACAATAAATTATGGCAGGTTCTTAAAGAGATGGGAGTACCAGACCACCTCATATGTCTCCTGAGAAACCTGTATAAGGGTCAAGAAGCAACAGTTAGAACCGGATATGGAACAACTGATTGGTTTAGCATAGGAAAAGGAGTACGACAAGGATGTATACTGTCACCTTGCTTATTTAATTTATATGCAGAGTACATCATGCGAAATGCTGGCCTGGATGAATCACAAACTGGAGTTAAGATTGCTGGGGAAAAGATCAATAACCTCAGATATGCAGACGATACCACTCTGATGGCAGAAAGTGAAGAGGATCTAAAGAGCCTCTTGCTCAGAGTGAAAGAGGAGAGTGCAAAAGTGGGCTTGAAGCTCAACATCAAAAAAACTAAGATCATGGCATCTGGCCCCATCACTCCTTGGCAAATAGAAGGGGAAGTCGTTGAAGTAGTGACAGACTTCACGTTCCTAGGATCCCAGATCACTGCAGATGGTGACTGCAGCCATGAAATTAAAAGACGCCTGCTCCTTGGGAGGAAAGCGATGGCAAACCTAAACAGCATGATAAAAAGCAGAGACATCACCTTGCCAACAAAAGTCCGCATGGTCAAAGCAATGGTATTCCCCGTAGTAATGTATGGCTGTGAGAGTTGGACTATAAGAAAGGCCGAGCGCCGAAGAATAGATTCTTTTGAACTATGGTGCTGGAGAAGACTCTTGAGAGTCCCTTGGACTGCAAGGAGATCAAATCAGTCAATCCTAAAAGAAATCAACCCTGACTGTTCCCTGGAAGGCCAGATCCTGAAGCTGAAGCTCAAATACTTTGGCCACCAAATGAGAAGGGAGCATTCACTGGAGAAGACCCTGATGCTGGGAAATATTGAAGGTCAAAGAAGAAGGGGACGGCAAAGAATGAGATGGTTAGACAGTGTCATCGATGCAACGAACATGAAATTGAGCAAACTTCAGCGGACAGCGGAAGACAGGAGGGCCTGGCGTAATCTGGTCCATGGGGTCGCGAAGAGTCGGACTCGACTGTGCGACTGAACAACAACATGGAGCAGAAGTCCATCAGTGGCTATTAGCCACAGGGTATAGATGGGAATTCTAAGGCTGGGGCAGGTGATGCACTCTATCCTTGGTGCGGGGGGGCAGCAGTGGGAGGGCTTCTGGTGTCCTGGCCCCACTGTTGGACCTCCTGATGGCACCTGGTATATTTTGGCTGCTGTGTGACAGAATGTTGGACTAGATGGGCCATTGGCCTGATTCAGCATTGGCTTCTCTTATGTTCTTATGTTCTTATGGTCTCATCTTCTTTCTAAAAACACCTGTTGGGCACAAGGAAAGGTGTTGGCAGGACAGAGCCATGGATTCCCCTGGGCAAATCCTTTCCCCCTCACCTGTAATGGGATTTTGCATCCCATTGCTTTTCTAGAACATGGAAATAGGGTGCTCTTGACTGTCCAACCCAATTTCCTTTTTCCCAGCCTGTCCTGAAGCAAAGTCGCTACGTCCGGTGTTCCCTCTAAGCTGAGTTAGTGTGAGCTAGTGCACAGTTTTTTAGCCTCCTCCGGCTCATGCATTTTTGGCTTCGCTCAGGAAGGAGGGCTCCAAAGCAAACTAATTTATGCAGCAGCCAAATTGCTCACTCACAAACTTTAATGCCAGTAGCTCACAAAGTAGAATTTTCACTCACAGGACTCCACTGCTTAGAGGGAACATTGGCTACGTCATTCTGGCTGCGACATAAGACATGTACAACGGTAACACTATCAGCCCTGCTGGAGCTACTGAAGATAACAACAAAGGGCTCCATATGTTTAAATACCAAGAAAAAAGGAAGCAAACTGAAAAGTCTGAGACCAGTGGCATCCTTAAGACCAACAAAGTTTTATTCAAGGTATAAGCTTCCGTGTGCATGCAGACTTCTTCAGATACAATGAAATGGAAATTACCAGTCCATACATATAGGTAGAGGGTGTGCGCAGTAAATTAGTATACAGCATAATGAAGATGTTTAACAGATGCAAGGACCAAACAGGAGTAACAAGCTTAGTTTATATGGTTACCATTTGTTTGGGTTTAATTCGGGGGTGGGGACACACATAGTGAAAGAAAGAAATATGTCAGAATTGGAGATCGATGGGCAGATGAGAGGAACTGGATGGAGCGGGTCTCTCTCAGCACCCCAAAATTAAAGATGCACCTACCCAATCAGTCTCCAATTTTGATATATTCATTTCCTTCACTATGTTTTTCCCCCCAAAATTAAACCCAAACAAATGGTAACCGTATAAACTAAGCTTGTTATTCCTGTTTGATCCTTAAACATCTTCATTATGCTGTATGCTAATTTACGGTTCACCCACTATCTATATGTATGGACTGGTAATTTCCATTTCGTTGTATCTGAAGATGTGTGCATGCACACAGAAATTTATACCTTGAATAAAACTTTGTCGGTCTTAGAGGTGCCCCTGGACTCAAAACTTTGTTTTGCTGCTTCAGACAAATACGGCTACCCATCTGAAGACAGACATCTTTACCACCCTTCTTCTTGGAGTGTAGTGGGAAGATGCCCCGACAGTTAAAATTCTTAAGGGAATATAGGATTAACAGACTCCAAGAGTCTTGAGCAAGAAGGGCAAGATTTAAGTTGACCTTAAAGACCAACAAGATTTCCAGGTATCTGAAGAGAGCTTTGACTCTTGAAAGCTTATACCCTGGAAATCTTGCTAGTCTTTAAAGCGCCCTGGAGTCAAATCTTGCTTTGCTAATGCAGACCAACAATCCTTCTGATTGAGCAAAATGGTAAACTGTCCCTGCGACGAATTTCTTGACGCTAGACACCACCCTCCCTGACCGTCTCACACCAAAGAGTGATTAACACATGGAATTCACTGCCACAGGAGGTGGTGGCAGCTACAAGCCTGGACAGCTTCAAGAGGGAATTAGATAAACATATGGAGCAGAGATCCATCAGTGGCTATTAGCCAGAAGGTATAGATAGGAACTCTCAGTCTGGGGCAAGGGGTGCTCTGTATTCTTGGTGCTTGGGGGAGTGGGGGCAACAATGGGAGGGCTTCTAGTGTCCTGGCCCCACTGGTGGACCTCCTGATGGCACCTGGTGTTTTTGGCCACTGTGTGACAGAGTGTTGGACTGGATGGGCCATTGGCCTGACCCAACATTGGCTTCTCTTAGGTTCTTATGTTCTTACTTGCCCACCTACCCCACTGCACCAGGGTTACCAGCGAGGATTTATAAAGGTTTAAAAGGATAGAATCTGGGCCTGTGTATAAACCCACAGAAGCCTGCATTGGTAACGGAGGGTAAATGAGGGTAAACTGACAGGAACAAGAACAAAGTTTATTCAGGAAGAAAACAGATAACCGAAGTAAATATTATCAACCAGCTGGGAGTTGTGGGGTGTTATACACTAAACGGTACAAGTCTTCACTCAGGCAGGTTTATAAGATACAAAATACAGCTCTCTGCCATGGTTGGTACGTGGGTTTTGGCCATTGTGCGACACTGTTGGACTGGATGGGCCATTGGTCTGATCCATCATGGCTTCTCTTATGTTCAGCTTCGCGCCACAGGACGCCCAGCAAACTTTGCCGGATTATTCTAGCACTTTTTCACACTCAGCTACTCAAACGAGGGAACTTAACCAAAGATCTGATACCTCGACAGATCTTTAATCCACTCTCCTGACAAAGTGATTTCTCTCACTTGTGCATCCAAACCTTTAATTCTCAAACACCAAAACCTAAAACCTGAAGGCTAATTTAACCTTCCCTAGCAATACAGTTCGGAACACCACTCTCACTGGCTTTTATATCGCTGAGGTAAAATTCTGTGTTGCGCCTCAACAGAACCCCTTTCAAACACTGTATTCTTCATTACTCAATGGGAAAACTGCAAGAATTACGATGATGAGGGAGAAAGGGTGGGTGGGGGAGACTGAGCTTTTAAAACCTGCAAAAATGAAACAGCTAATGGCGTTCGTCCCCAGAGGTTAAAAAATGATACGTATGGGTTCTGTATTCCCACCGGAAGTTCCACAGTCTGGCCATTTTAATACGCCTTGGAAGGGTGCAATTCTTGCCTTGGATAACACTGCTAGCCTTGTGTGTACATGCGCACAGGTTGGGGGCGTTTCAGCACGGAAGAAAATCAAATGGCACATCGAAACAAAAGATCTCTTTTACTATTTCTGCCACCCTAGGCAAGCCGTGGGTTCTAGGTCAAATTGAGTCTGAACTCTCCCTAGCAGTGAAAATGGCCGAACTGTGGCTATCGTACTTTGGTCATATCAGGAAGAAGACAAGACTCGTTGGAAAAGACAATAATGCTAGGAAATGTTGAAGGTGGTAAGAAAAGAGGAAGACCTAGCATGAGATGGCGTGACTCAATGAAGGACACCTGTCAACAATGCGGATTCTGTGAACTTAGGCAGATCATGAGAGGGAGGGCAAGGAGGGTTGCATCAGTGCTTAGTTCTTGTGGTCCTTTCTCACACGCCCAGGGAAATGCCTATCACCACTTCGGATTCAGGAAGCAGTTCTTTTCTAGGCCTGTTTGGCTGGAGAACCTGGAGGTTTTTGTCGTCTTCTGGGCACGGAGCAGGGGTCATTGGGGGCGTGGGGGGGAGGTATTTGTGAATTTCCTGCATTGTGCAGGGGGTTGGACTAGATGACCCTGAAAGTCTCTTCCAACTCTACGATTCTATGAAATCATAGCCCTTGGTTTGCAGGACCTGAGCAAGGTTGTTAACAACAGGACGTGCTGGAAGCCATTCACTCACAGGGTCACTGCGAATCAAAAGCAACTTACCAGCACTTCACTCAAACACAAGCACAGATAAGCAGTAAAAAGAGGAGATTTAGCAAGAGCCCTATGATCAGATACACTTTTCATTGGTGGATCACGTCACTCAGGAACGGATAACTCCAAGTAAAGTGAATATAAGAAAGCAACTCATCTACTCTGAAAGCACAGATGATACAGATTAACATACCGACAGCTTTCCGTTTAAATTCACCTGCCTGACCAACGGACCTGTTTGACAAATTTAAGTGGAGAGTTGTATTTTGAACACGGCACACTATTTTTATTTATTTATTTATTGGACTTCTGAATCGCCCACCCTGCAAGCAGGCTCTGGGCGACTTCCAACCTTATAAAACATTTAAAATACTATCAATATATAATTAAGTTTACCAACAGTAAACCAATAATTTAAAAACCAATGCAAGATAGTAATATAACCCCCCTTTGCCGGCCACACTGCTGTCCCGCACGGCAGGGCAGGGAGGGGTACATGGGGGCCGTGGAAGAGAAAGGGGAGGTGCCAATCTTAATCTCCTATTGTCCTTCTCAATTAAAAGCCTGGTGGAACATCTCTGCCTTACAGGCCCTGCGGAATTGCATCAGATCCCACAGGGCCCCAAAATTATTCAGCAGAGAGTTCCACCAGGTTGGGGCCAGATCTGACATCAATGAGACATCGTTGGGCCTGGCCACGTGTGTGTCATAAAATGTAATGCCAGGTAGCGGAGATATAAACTTTATAAAGGACACAAAAACACAGAGGGTTTTTTTTTTTACTTAAAATAAAAACATGCTTAAGACTCTTGCAATATCTTGTTTATTTAGCAGTATCTGATAACTGACACCTCTTGCTCTGAATTATTGCACCAAAATGTCTGTGCTGTTGCAGTCTTGACTATGCTGTTCACGTGTGTATCTGTAAGCTGCAAGCCTTCTTCTGATCTGTCAACATTCACCACAGAAATCTCAATGCTCAGCGTTCTGAGTCTAGGACCCAGGTTGAAACATGAAATGGCTGAGTGAGAGAGTCTGGTGAAGCAAGCTATGAGGCAACAGCAACAGAAATGGAAGCAGGAGATGGCCAGTTCCACTGTGGGCCTGATGGAAGCCCTCTGGGGGCCTGATGCAGCCCCTGGGCCGCATGTTTGACCCCCTTGGTCAAGGGTATATGTGCTTGAATGCTTATGTAATAAAAAGGGGCGATATACAGAAGATGTGAAACCCCAGCACGTCCCAGGTCAAGTAATTATAACCAGCTGGTTAATGAACAGAGGATTAAGGGGCTCCCTCTATGACCACTTGTGAAAACTGTCTTGCTCCTTCATGTAGCAACAAACCGTGACATGTTAATATGCGCTTCTTGGATGACACCCAGAGGCAAGAGCCATTTAACCAGATAAACATCTTCAAGGGCTCGCAGCATATTTGGGGGGCCTCGAGTCCAAGGAGATAAGGCGGGACAGAGGGTAAAAGAAGATTAGCCCTCTTTCGAAAATGCGCCTTACATTTAGAGCTCAGCACCCACTCTACAGTCACCCCACTGGCTCCCCATCACTTATTGGGCTCAAATTAAGGTATTGGCCTTCACATACAAAGCCCTTCATGCTGGGGGAAGGGGAGGAGGAGGTTAGATTTATATCCCGCCCTTCACTACCCGAAGGAATCTCAGAGCGGCTTACAATCTCCTGTCCCTTCCTCTCCCCACAACAGACACCCTGTGAGGTAGGTGGGGCTGAGAGAGCTCTGAGAGAAACTGCTCTTGAGAGAACAGCTGAGAGAAATTGTGACTGGCCAAAGGTCACCCAGCAGGCATCATGTGACTCAAAGCAGCTAACAATCGCCTTCCCTTCCTCTCCCCCAGTAGGCACCTTGTGAGGCAGGTGGGGTTCAGAGAGTCCTGAGAGAACCATGACTGGCCCAGGGTCACCCAGCAGGCCTCATGTGTCTCAAAGCGGCTGACAATTGCCTTCCCTCCTCTCCCCATAACAGGCACCTTGTGAAGTAGGTGGGGCTGAGAGTCCCGAGAGAACCATGACTGGCCCAAGGTCATCCAGCAGGCCTCATGTGTCTCAAAGCGGCTGACAATTGTCTTCCCTCGTCTCCCCATAACAGGCACCTTGTGAGGCAGGTGGGGCTGAGAGAGTCCTGAGAGAACCGTGACTGGCCCAAGGTCATCTAGCAGGCCTCATGTGTCTCAGAGTGGCTGACAATTGCCTTCCCTCCTCTCCCCACCAAAGAGCTGAGAGAGCTCTTTTGAGAACTGCCCTTGAGAGAACAGCTCTGAGAGAACCTGTGACTGACCCACGGTCACACCAGCAGCTGCATGTGGAGGAATGGGGAATCAAACCCGGTTCTCCCAGATTAGAGTCCGCGCTCCTAACCACTGCACCAGACTGAGACCCTCATGTCTGCGAGACAACCTCTTCCTCTGAGATCTGCCACGACAGCTTGGCTCACCTGCGCAAGCCCTTCCGCAAGTGCCAGACTGCAAACGGGCAAAACCAACAACTGCCTGTACAGGTGATTTCTCCATTATGGCCCCTACCTTGTTGAATGGCCTGCCTGAGACAGTCAGGAAAGCTCCCGCTCTCCCAGCTTTTGACAAAACGATGCAAAACTGAATTATTCAAGAGGGCTTTTCAACACAGGCAATATGGCAGCACTATTCAAAAGCTAGTTTGAGAGTAGTGGTTAGGAGCGCTGACTCTAATCCGGGAGTTTAATTCCCCACTCCTCCAAATGCAGCTGCTGATGTGACCTTGGGTCAGCCTCAAGTTCTTCTGGAGCTGTTCTCTCAAGGGTCCGGTATTTGATCGGCAGCCAGTGAATAGCAATGAATGAATACTAACAGCCTGAATAGCCCGGCTTTGCCTGAGCTCGTCAGAGCTGGGAAGCTAAGCAGGGTTGGCCCTGGTTAGTACTTGGATGGGAGACCACCAAGGAAGATGTGGGTTGCTATGCAGAGGAAGGCAATGGTCAGCCACCTCTGCTCGTCTCTTGCCTTTTGGTTCTGGGGTTGCCATGAGGTGGCTGTGACTTGACAGCACATTATGCGTTCAAAGTGCCACTTGCTTGTATCCGTTAAAGCAAAAGGCACAGCTAACCCATCACTGGTGCAGCTATCACCGGTTAAGCCTGGGCTCTCATACTGGAACACAATCTTCAGCAACCGAAAGCCTTCCAGCATGCAGAATGATTTAAAAAGCTGGTCTGAGCATCTGCTGTCATTATAAAGGAATCTCACAGCGACAGCTGAATGGCAGCATGCTGCCAGTAATGCTTCTATTTTCTGGATTCTCTAATTTTACACAGATCAACATTCCCCCGAGTGTTTTCTGCCAATACCATTTGTGTGTACACAGGCGTTAGGGGTGTGCACGTCAAATATTTTTGTTCTGATTTTATTTCATTATTTTAGAAGAAGAAGAGATTGGATTTATACCCCGCCCTTCACTCCAAGTCTCAGAGCAGCCTACAATCTCCTTTCCCTTCCCCTCCCCACAACAGACAACCTGTGAGCAGTGTTCCCTCTAAGCTGAGTTAGTGTGAGCTAGCTCACAGTTTTTAGCCTCCAGCTCACCCATTTTTGTCTTAACTCAGGAAGGAGGGCTCCAGGGCAAACTAATTCATGCAGCAGCCAAATCACCTGCTCACAACTTTCATGCTGGTAGCTCAGAAATTAGAATTTTTGCTCACAGGACTCCATAGCTTAGAGGGAAAATTGCCTGTGAGGTAGGTAGGACTGAGAGAGCTCTTTCGAGGACTGCTCTTGAGAGAACAGCTCCGAGAGGACCTGTGACTGACCCGAGATCACACCAGCAGCCCACGCTCCTAGCCACGACGCCAAACTGGCTCTCAGAAAGGACACGATGGTTTGTTTCAGAACATAGCAGGAACATGGGTATCGTTTCATAAACTGTTTTGGGGAAAATTTGGGGGGTTCAGGTTTATCTGGTATCAGTGGGCGGGAGACCTGGTGTCTTGCAGAGCCATTCTACCCCTGCTGAATTCTAACGGGTGGTCAACACTGTTCGCACATCCAGAGACCAGGTCTATCGCCCACTGAATGCAGTGGAAGCAGATCTGGCCTCCAGAGACCAGGTTTTCCGTCATCTCCCCCAATGATCCCAACAGGCAACTAGGAGACGTGGTGCCCCAATCTGGAGGCCAGATCTACTTCCACTGTTTTCAGTGGGTGATAGACTTGGCATCTGGACTCAGACACCAACTCTTGTGTTCACTAGGCTCTGCGGGTCTAGTCTGCCACCAGAACAACTGTGGAATTTCAAGAGTCCCTTTGAGTTTTTTGAAACAAAAGAGGGGATTTAGGGCACTGTTCCAGAGTAGAAATATCTGAATGAACACCTATCACACACACACAAAAAAAGAACATATATGTGTTTGACCCCTGGCTTCTCCAACTGAGCAAACGCTTTCAAACCAAACAAAACCAAAACACCAAGATCGTGCCAGTTTTAAGGCGACAATACTCAGGAGTAAGAACAGATTGCACAATTCCATGTTGCCAGGATACAGCCCAAAGCCAATCCAATATAGTTTTTGCAAATACCGAAGCTGTCATGCTAAGTGTGTTTCCTAAGAAATAAGTCCTGTTCAATTTAACTACATTTACCTCAAAGGAAATATGATTAGGGTCAGGCTATCTGGCCCCATCACTCCTTGGCAAATAGAAGGGGAAGTCGTAGAAGTAGTGACAGACTTCATGTTCCTAGGATCCCAGATCACTGCAGATGGTGACTGCAGCCAAGAAATTAAAAGATGCCTGCTCCTTGGGAGGAAAGCGATGGCAAACCTAAACAGCATGATAAAAAGCAGAGACATCACCCTGCCAACAAAAGTCCGCATGGTCAAAGCAATGGTATTCCCCGTAGTAATGTATGGCTGCGAGAGTTGGACTATAAGGAAGGCCGAGCGCCGAAGAATAGATTCTTTTGAACTATGGTGCTGGAGAAGACTCTTGAGAGTCCCCTGGACTGCAAGGAGATCAAATCAGTCAGTCCTAAAAGAAATCCACCCTGACTGTTCCCTGGAAGGCCAGAGACTGAAGCTGAAGCTCAAATACTTTGGCCACCCAATGAGAAGGGAGCCCTCACTGGAGAAGACCCTGATGCTGGGAAAGATTGAAGGTCAAAGAAGAAGGGGACAGCAAAGGCTGAGATGGTTAGACAGTGTCATCGATGCAACGAACATGAAATTGAGCAAACTTCAGCAGAAGACAGGAGGGCCTGGCGTGATCTGGTCCCAGGGGTCGCGAAGAGTCGGACTCGACTGTGCGACTGAACAACAAATAGAACACACACCAGTCCTAATCCTGGATTGTTTTACATGTCTGTGAAGTATTGTTCTTCCACAGACCCTTCCCTTAGAAGTCTCCCCTCTCTCCAAAAGCAGATTGTGTTCTCATACCACATCCACTCCCACCTTTTCCCTGTTATTACAGGCATCTCCGTAGGAATGATAAGAGCCAGCGTTGTGCAGTGGTCAGAATGTCAGACTAGCATCTGGAAGGCTCGGGTTCAAATCCCCACTTGTGCCGTGGAAGCTCGCTGGGTGACCTTGAGCCGGTCACATATTCTCAGCCTAACCTACCTCACAGAGTTGTTGTGAGGATAAAATTGTATTCGTTGGCTTCAAGTAGTCTAGGGGGTTGTTTGAATTCACTATAAGTCAGGGGCCTCCATTATCCACGGCCACTCCTGACACAAACTGGATACGTATCTTTAGTTATGATCCACCAATAAACAGATTCTTCTTTGAAGCCCTGCACTGTGTGACCTGACTAAGGACCTGGCAAATGCATCCCTCCAAGGGTCCTGTAAGCCTCCCCACCCCCCCAAGAGAGACTGTTCCTCAGTTTGGGAACCATTTCTGTACAGAATGAAGCACGGTGGGTGGAGAGCAGATATTCACATAAGGGATGGGGATGAATGACCAATTCTCTCGTTCCCATACCGAATAAGAAGAGATTAGCTTCCTGTTTGCCAAGTCCCTCACTACTTTACTATAATTTCTATTCCTTTTAGGGGAGGGATAACCATGGAAATAGCTTAAGAGTTCATCTCTGCCACAAACATTAACTTCAACTTTATTTGTGAGGGCCACGGATCAGCTAAAACTGACACACGGTCAAGAGTGATCAGCACATTTGCGTACAGTGAAATTCCAAAGCCATATAACAGGCTGATTTCAATAGTGCGGACATAATTAATAATAAAAAAAAGTCTTAAGCGTACCATGTTGAACGTACCAAGGAGCAAAATTTGTCCACCTTACGGTCTGAAAGGAGGAGAGAAATATAAAATTCATCAGGTCTGCCTGGAAAATTTTATGAGATTGGAGTTATGTACAGGCAGGGCTATTTTTGGGCAGGAACGCACAGGAACGGAGTTCCGGATGGCTCCTGAGTTGGCCACGCCCAGCGGAACTCATTAGCATAACAGGCCACACCCAACAGCAGGAACTCATCAGGATTGGCTACATTAGGGGTGTGTGGTCTAACATGCAAAGGAGTTCCCGCCACAAAAAAAGCCCTGGGTTTTGACAACAAACAAGGTCAACAGAATAAGAAATAAAAGGTGGGTGTGGCTGGATGGCCACACTTCTGGTAACATGGGGGTATGGCCTAATATGCCAATGAGCTGTGCTGTCAGGGGTGTGGGCTCATATGCTAATGAGTTTCTGCTGTTAGGTGTGGTCTATTATGCTAACGAGTTCCTGCTGGGCTTTTTCCACAACAAAAGCCCTGTGTATAGGGACCAAACCTGACCTGGATAGCCCAGGCGAGTCCAATCTCGTCAGATCTAGGAAGCTAAGCAGGGTCGGCCCCGGTTAGTACTTAGATGGGAGACCACCAGGGAACGCCAGGGTTGCTATGCAGAGGCAGGCAATGGCCAACCACCTCTGAACATCTCTTGCCTTGAAACCCCCACATAGTCGCCATAAGCTAGTTGTGACTTGACAGCAAAAGAAAAATAGAGGCCGAATGTCCCTATACAGAGGACTACACAATAACACATGTCCAACTGTTTATATCACAAACATTAAAAAACAATGTACAAGAATAACAAGACAGCAGGCCAAATGTTTTAATTTTTTAAAAAATAATAACCTTTTTATGTACATCAGCACAAGGCCTCTTTGGAAACCCCAAAGCACATGACCCACCACAAAACGTGCTATCGTTATCTGTTGCACGGAGTTTGGAATGCCCTTCCGGCTTCGCTACACTGACACAGACTTATTGTTATAGTTTCACTGACACTCTGTGCTGCTAAAGCGGACATAAGACCGAATGTTTTAGCAGAAGAGCCTACTTGACCTTAACCACGCAGACAAAGAGATGTGTGCCCACCTCACACGATGTCTATTAACGCCGCACGGAAAACCCTCGTTTGTGAAATTAAAGCATACAAGTACTCATCTGTAAATACACGCTCGCACTCATACTAGCTGAATCAAGATGCTCTAAAGATGCTTAACAGACCATCATGCTAGGAAGAAAAGCTGTCCGCAGGTTCACCAGTGTGTTTCAGAAACCGGATTAACTGACAACACGTAATTTAGAGGAATTAAGGAATGGGAAACTTCTTGCAGGACAGGAGACAGGAGCAAAACAGTTCAGTTTCTTTATGAGCTGTCAAAGAATCGCGGGATAGGAGATAGGGACAAAACAAATTTTCAGTTTTTCTGCTGTGTAGGAGCCACAGCACTGCACTCAGTAAGAAACAATGGAAATATGTTGTCGAAGGCTTTCACGGCCGGAGTTCATTAGTTGCTGTAGATTTTCTGGGTTCTGTGGCCATGGTCTTGGCATTTTTGGACCTGACGTTTCGCCAGTAGCTGTGACTGGCGTCCTCAGAGGTGTAACACAGAAAGATGCGTTTTAGGACCTGATGTTTTGCCAGTAGCTGTGACTGGCGTCCTCAGAGGTACAACACAGAAAGATGGTCCTACAATGCCAAGACCATGGCCACACAACCCAGAAAATCTACAGCAACTAATAAACAATAGAAATGTTTTTAAATCCAAAGTAGAAAAACTCACATTTCTTTACTGGCCACTAAAATCAAACATCAGGTCAACTGCTATGCGCAGTCTTTTAACTGACATACTACAAGACCCCTGGGTCATAGCCAAACACACAGTTATATATGCCAAGGTCTTATTCAGACCTAATGATTTGTAGGCATGCATATTTCTGTGCTGAGTCGTGTCTTGCATTTCACCGAGTCATGAGAAACAACTGGCGACAGCAAAGTGGATATCAACAAAGCAATATGTTAGTAAGATCAGACACGCCGGAAGCAGAAATACCATTCAGGATGTCGGTTTCACAGGATCTCCCTTACCCTGAAGATCAAAATCACTGGATGGGAAATGATACCCCTTCTTTCCGATCTCCACCCATGGGTGCAGGGTGGGGGTGCCCCAAAAAGCTTTCAGCTGCACCACAGCTCAAAACAAACAAACAAACAAAACCAACGGCAACAAAATTGGGACTTGTAGATATGTCAGTGTGCATGCCTACTGACTTGGCTATCAAGGTCGATAGGGCAGGGGCCATAGTTTGGTGTAGTGGTTAGAAGCGCAGACTCTAATCTGGGAGAACCGGGTTTGATTCCCCAGTGGGGGTGTGCATTCGGGATTCCGAAAGCCGAAAAAAACTCGAAAAAAACATTTTCGGGTTTTTTTCGGGTTTCGGGATCCCGGTAGGCTATTTCCTGAATCCCCACTCCTTCACATACAGCTGCTGGTGTGACCTTGGATCAACCACAAGTTCTCTCAGAGCTGTGCTTGGGAGAGCTCTCTCAGCCCCACCTACCTCATAGGGTATCTATTCTGGGGTGGGGAAGGAGATTGTAAACCACTCTGAGACTCTTTTGGGTAGTGAAGGGCTGGGTGTGAATCCAATGCAGTAGCCGAACCGCTCACTCACAACTTTAGTGCTGGTAGCTCACAAAGTAGAATTTTTGCTCACCAGACTCCGCAGCTTAGAGGGAGCACTGGTAGACAGTACTTCATCTGATGTACCACTGGTCTGATTCAGGGTAAGGCAACCTCATATACACTTATATATGGAGAAGAGACAACTGAGAGGAGACATTATAGCTATTTTCAAGTATTTGAAGGGCTGTCATGTAGAGGATGGAGCAGAGCTGTTTTCTGTTACCCCAGAAGGTCATACCAGAACCAATGGATTGGAATGAGATCAAAAAAGAGTATTCAGATAAACATGAGGAAGAATAGCCAGCAGCATACCGGATTCGGTTCAAGGTGCTGGTTTTGACCTTTAAAGCCCTGAGGGACCGCCTTCCCTCACCTGTTCCCCAGAGGGCACTAAGATCTGGATCCCAACACCGCCTGGCCCTCCCCGGCCCTAGAGAAGCCAGGCTAGCGGAGACGAGGGCCAGGGCTTTTTCTGTGGTGGCCCCGCACTGGTGGAATGAGCTCCTGGAGGACATCACGGCCCTGCGGGACCTTCTGCAGTTCCGCAGGGCCTGCAAAATGGAGCTCTTCCACCAGGCTTTCGATTAGGGGGCCGCCGGTTAACATCGTGGCCCCGGCCCCCCGACATCAACACTGAAGTAACATCAGCACCAAAGCAATATCTGACAGCCTGGCAAGGACCTGGAATACGGCGACCGTTATATCTGGATGTCGAAAGAATGCCGCCATTGTTTACTGCACTGCTAGCACTTTGCATTTTGCTGTGGTTTTAACTGTTTTAACTGTTTTATCTGTTTTGATAGTTGCATAATGTTTTTATATACATGACTGTGAGCCGCCCTCAGCCTGCCTTCGTGGGAATGGCCGGATATAAATTAAATAAATAAATAAATAAACTTCCTGACAGAGCGGTTCCTCCGTGGAACAGGCTTCCTCGTGAGGTGGTGGGCTCTCCTTCTTCGGAGGTTTTTAAGCAGAGGCTAGATGGCCCCTCTGACAGCAATGCTGACTCTGTGAAATTAGGCAGATCAGGAGAGGGAGGGCAGGAAGGGTTGCCTCAGGGCTTAGTTCTTGTGGCCCTTTGTTAACATGCCCTGGGTACTGCAGAAGAAGAAGAAGAAGAAGAGGAAGAGGAAGAGGAAGAAGAGGAAGAGGAAGAAGAAGAAGAAGAAGGGGAGGAGGAGGAGGAGATTGGATTTACACCCCGCCCTTCACTACCCGAAGGAGTCTCAGGATCTCCTTTCCCTTCCTCACAACAGACACCCTGGGAGATAGGTGGGGGCTGAAAGAGCTCTTTCCAGAACTGCTCCTGAGAGAACAGCTGTGAGAGAACAGCTGTGAGAGAACTTGCGAATGACCCAAGGTCATACCAGCAGCTGCATGTGAAGGAGTGGGGAATCAAACCTGGTTCTCCCAGATTAGAGTCCATGCTCCTAACCACTACACCAAACTTTGGGGTCAGGAAGGAATTTTCCTCCAGGCCAGATTTCCTCCAGGCCAGTTTTGACAGGGACCCTGGAGGTGGGTTTTTTTTGCCTTCATCTAGGCCTAGAGCAGGGATCACTGGAGAAGTGGGGGAAGGGAAGGTAGTTGTGAGTTTCCTGCGGGGAGCAGGGGGTTGGACTAGATGACCCTCGAGGTCCCTTCCAACTCTATGTTTCTTTGTCTCTGGACACTGCTGAGTACACGTGCTTGAGAACTGACTGTGCACAGAAGAGCACAAACTGGTCGTTACAAGCCAAAACGAGGCAGAGTTTAGAGAAGCCAGCTAAATAAACACATTTCTCAAGTGACTTCTTGCGATATCAAGTCACACGCTGACCCCCCCCCATGCCAAGGACAAATGGCCAACTTCACAAAGATGGAATTTAAAAAAAAAAAATAATAAGGCAAACAAAGGCATACAACATGTTGACAAGAAGGGTACAGGATTTGTTTCAAACCACGCTAGATTGCCCTCAGTGTTTGGTAAGTTATAAATAAGTGACATTTCGAAGAGAAGACACGAACGTAATTACAAAATCATTTGCACAACATTGTCAAGTCGTAATGAGAGAAAGCGCTTCCCCCCTCCCCCCCAAATACACCCACTGCTTCTTCCTAACACTTCCAGTTCTATAAATTCACTCGCAAAGAGGAGGGAGTGTATATCCACTCCACAAGCACTTTGCCTACCGAAACTTAGCTTGCTTCAACCATGCCTCAGCTCCGGATTAGAAGAAGAGAAGAGATTGGATTTATACCCCACCCTT
Organism: Gekko gecko; assembly: GCA_029375565.1. Lineage (NCBI taxonomy): Eukaryota > Metazoa > Chordata > Lepidosauria > Squamata > Gekkonidae > Gekko > Gekko gecko. The sequence continues at coordinate 340,170,532 of JAPDNY010000001.1, read as the reverse complement.
CACTCAGAATGGCTTACAAACTCCTTTCCCTTCCCCTCCCCACAACAGACACCCTGTGAGGTCGGTGGGGCTGAGAGAGCTCTGACAGAAACTGCTCTTTTTCAAGAACAGCTCTTGCCCAAGGTCATCCAGCAGGTACAAGTGGAGGAGAGGGGAATCAAACCCGGTTCTCCCAGATCAGAGTCCGCGCATTTAACCACTACACCAAACTGGCTACACCTCTGTCACAAAGCTTAACCAGATGTAGTGCGTGACACCCACCGACACATCGAACAGAAAAATGAAACTTCCTTTTCAGTCCTAAAGCACATATATTAAAAACAATACCATTGTCGCTTATTAAAAGATAACAAAATAGAAATCACAAGGGCTGTTAGTAAATTCTTGGAGGAGTCTATCAAAATTTCTGAAGGGCCTGTCTCACCACGAATTTTATATAGATTAGTTCCTAATCGTGAACTCGATGTCTTGTTTGTTTCTATTTTTGTATGCCAATAAAAGGTATGATTTGATTTGATTTGATATTAAAAACAAAGTCTCGGTGATTCAATTAATCTATTTCAGATGTAAGCATAGCATGGATCCGCTTTCTCGAGCAATCCAGCCGAAAAGAAGCAGGGGACAACATTATAAGTAAGATGTGAGCACGGAGACAGGGTTTTGGTCAACAGGAAGAAAACCGGCTTTGGCTTGTGATGGGCAGGGTTAATTTGGCAGATGACTCAAAGATGTCATAATGAAAAACATGGGGGCAGTTGTCAGACAAAAGATACTTTGACAGCAATTCCGTCTGGAATTTCCTGAGAGGCCAGTCGCCAACCTCAATAGGACGCTACTTGTGGTGTAATGATGATTTAATTGGAGATACTTTGATAAGCTCTGACTTGGGTGGCCCAGACTAGTTCAACCTTGTCTGATCTCAGAAGCTGAGCAGGGTCAGCCCCGGTTTGTACTTGGATGGGAGACCACCAAGGAACTCCAGGGTTGGTACACAGGTCTGAACGTCTCTTGGCTTGACAACTGTACAGCGTTACCACCAGAATTTTACATCCATGTCCTCAACCATCTTCCTTTTCCTATTTTTCTTTTAACGGCATCCGGCCTGATGAAAAGCTCTGGAGAACTAAAGAGCTTGCACCCTTTCCCGTGCCATTTGATGGGTCCTAACAAAAATTATCCGGCAGACTTCAGGCTGGGTTTCTGGTTACGTCACCACGCATGCATTTTTAAAAAATGGCTGCATTGTCTTGTTTGCACATTTACAGATGAATTATAAGCTTTTCTAAAAACCCAGGATAACAGAAGAGTCAGGGAGCTGTAAATTCACTTGTGGGCCAGATAATAAAAATTGCCAAGTGCCATCAAGGCGCAACCAATTTAACAGTGACCCCAGGATCGTGGGGTTGTCAAGGCAAGAGACGAGCAGAGCTGGATTTCCGTTGCCTGACTCTACGTAGCTCAGTTCAAGTCCAACAGAACCTTAGATACCAACAAGTGTTTAGGGGTACAAGCTTTCAAGAGTCCAAGCTCAAAGTATCAGAAGAAGAAGACGAACAAAAAGAAGATGATGAAGAAGAAGAGATTGGATTTGTATCCCGCCCTTCACTTGGAGTCTCCGAGCGGCTTACAGACTCCTTCCCCTTCCCCTCCCCACAACAGACACCCTGTGAGGCCGGTGGGGCTGAGAGAGCTCGTTCCAGAACTGTCCTTGAAAGAACAGCTCTGACAGAACTATGGCTTGCCCAAGGTCATCCAGCAGCTGCAAGTGGAGGCGTGGGGAATCAAACCCGGCTCTCCCAGATTAGAGTCCGCACACTTAACCACTACACCAAACACTTTGATGATTTAAAACATTTTAAATTAATTTTATACACTCACACAGACAATAATTTAGTAAAAACATATGAACTGCCGTAACAGCAACAACAAGAGAAAAAAAAACAGGGAGGAGGGCCAATAACAGTTAGGTGGCATACCAAACAGAACAAAAAATGTCCCCACTCACTGGTGGAAGTCAAAAATAGAGGAGGAGTTACAGCCCTTCTATGTAGAGTTACCAATCCAATCTCCTCCTCCTCCTCCCCCCCTCTTCTTCTTCAGTGTTTGACATTTGCCACCCTGGGGACCTATCTGGGTGGAAAGTCAGCACAGAAATGTTTTCAGTAAACAAATAATCAGTAAGACAAATAAGAGGGTTTTATCCAATCAAAAAGGAGCTGCGGTGGCACGAGTGGTTAAGACGCTGAACTGCAGGCTGTGGAAGGTCGGTAGTTCAGCAGTTCGAGACCCGAGTGTGCCGCATGACGGAGTGAGCTCCCGTCTCTAGTTCCAGCTCCTGCCAACCTAGCAGTTCGAAAGCAAGAAACTGCAAGTAGATAAATAGGTACCGCATCGGTGGGAAGGTAACAGCGTTCCGTGCGCCTTGGTGTTTAGTCATGCCGGCCACATGACCACGGAAACATCTTCGGACAGCGCTGGCTCTTCGGCTTTGCAACGGAGATGAGCACCGCAACCCTAGAGTCGGATTCGACTGGCTTTCGAGCAAGGGAAACCTTTACCTTTACCTTTTTATCCAATCAAAGCTGAACTCTCCCAAGAAACTAAAACGACGAAACTGAGGCTATCGTACTTTGGGCACATGATGAGAAGACAAAGAGTCGGTGGAAAAGACAATCATGCTAGGAAAAGTTGAAGTCGGCAGGAAAAGAGGACGATCCCGCGTGAGAAGCCACGGGCCCTCGCTCTGCAAGACCTGAGCAAGGCCTCGAACAACGGGATGTTTTGGAGGACATTAATTCATAGGGCAGCCGTGAGTCGGAGGGACACGACAGCACATAACTCACACAGGATGGCTCTGTTAGGCACCCTCGGCCTCGGAGCTCCAGAACTCAGGAGGAAAAAAAATTTCCCCCTCTGTGACGACAATGGGCTGTGGCCAAGTGAGCGCTAAAATAAAGTGGCTGAATTTCAGAGTTCCCAGCTCTCTCCCCTTCGGTTAGAGAAAGCCAATTTTTTAAGTTTTTCCAGAGTTCGATGGAGAAACAGCTATGCAAAAGAGAAAAAACAGATGGCAAACATATTTAAACAAGAAGCGAAGTCGGGGATTGCTTTCCCGTTACGAAACGGCATATGTACCGTTTCAAAAAATGCAGGGAGGGCCTTGCGATCAAGTGCAACTGATAGGGGAACAGCCAGACTTCTGTTCTCGAAGACGGTGTTGTATAGAGAAGAAATGGAGATCGCTTTAAACGTTAAGATGTAGGCCCGGTTGAAGTAGAAAATCCATACCGAACGTGATTGATATCACATGCTCGCCAATACATGAGCAAAGAGGGGCAATGCCAGGGAAGCGGCACCCACTCGCAAAGGAATTTCCTCACTTCCTGGCATGTCTGAGTGGGTCCATTGTCCTTCTGCATGTGGGAGAAACACAGCAGAACCATCGGAGGTGCCTGGGAGTCCACGAAATGCTTCACCGTGCAGGCGGAACCGATATTTTGGAAAGAGAGGCAAGTTTCTGTGGAAGCTCAGTTACTACACGCAGGAAGCTTGAGTCAAGGAGGCCCCTAGCACAGGGGTCCCCAACGCATGCCCATTAACACCTTCCATGGTGCCTACCATGGGCACCATGGAAGTAGGCATGGGCATGTGGGGTTCTTGCCCAGCAAATATGTTTAGCTGGGTATGCTTAGTCTGGAGAGGAGACGACTGAGAGGTGATATGAGAACCATCTTCAAGTACTTGAAGGGCTGTCGTTATAGAGGATGGCGCAGAGTTGTTTCCTGTTACCCCAGAAGGTCGGACCGGAACCAACGGGCTGAAATTAAATCCGAAGAGTTTTCGGCTAAACTTTAGGAGGAACTTCCTGACAGTTAGAGAGGTTCCTCAGTGGAACAGGCGTCCTCGGGAAGCAGTGGGCTCTCCTCCTTTGGAGGTTGTCAAACAGAGGCTAGATGGCCATCGGACAGCAATGTGGATTCTGTGAACTTAGGCAGATCATGAGAAAGGAGGGCAGGGAGGGCTGCCTCAGTGCTTAGTTTCTGTGGCCCTTTCTTACACACCCAGGGAAATGCCGATCATCACTTTGGGGTCAGGAAGCAATCCTGGAGGGTTTTTTTTGTCATCTTCTGGGCGTGGAACAGCGGTCATTGCGGGTGTGGAGGGGGAGGTATTTGTGAATTTCCTGCCTTGTGCCCGGGGTTGGACTAGATGACCCTGGGGGTCCCTTCCAACTCTATGATTCTATGATTACAATCATGTTGATGCAGCAATGTTGGTTTTATTCCTCCTCACCCACTCCTCTTTCCCGGTGTAATTTTTAGTCACCCCTCTTCTCCCCTGCACTTGGTATTTCCATGAGTGGTTGGCTCTACCTCCTGAGGCAGCCATTTTGTAGTTGCGCCCACCACCCCATGTCAGAATACCAAAGGTGCCCGTGGGCTCAAAAAGGTTGGAGACCCACCCTGTCCTGGATAAACCAAGTCCCATCTCGTCAGATCTCGGAAGCCAAGCCGGGTTGACTCTGGCAAGTACTTGGATGGGAGACCTCCTTGGAATACCAGCAGCCGGGAGGCAGGGGCAGGCTTGATTCAGCCACTGCTCTGAATATCCTCCAGGCTCCTAGTAAGGATCAAGCACCAGAGGTCGCCATGACTTCCAGGTGCATGCACACGCACACACACATGCACATATGAAAAAATACAAAAAAACACAATAATACCCCTGCCCTAGCACAATAAGGTCCAGAGCCTAATATCACCAACTACAACAAGGATGCAGCAGCACACCAGTGCTGTCCGATGCACACAAACTGTTTGGGTCGTCTCACGCTTGAAGATTTTACTGGCAAAGCTGAAAAGACCTATGAATCAATCGCACACTGATAGGTTTGCATGCCAACCAAAGTCTGAAAGGTTGTCTTTAAGGCAAAGCTTGCAACCAAGTGTTCTTATGCTTTGGTATCTTGTAACACGGCAGTGCACCCGGAAATAACTGACTGAGCAGCCTCCCAACTCTCTAGCCCAGGGGTCCCCAAACTTTTTGCACCTGCGGGCAGTGTTCCCTCAAAGCTGAGTTAGTGTGAGCTAGCTCACAGGTTTCTTAGCCTCCAGCTCACAGATTCTTGTCTTAGCTCAGGAAGGAGGGTTCCAGGGCAAACTAATTTACACAGTAACCAAATCGCTCACTCACAACCAATGCTCCCTCTAAGCTGGGAAGTCTTGTGAGCAAAAATTCTACTTTAGGAGCTACTGGCATTACAGTTGTGAGCGAGTGATTTGGCTCCTGCATAAATTCGTTTGCTCTGGAGCATAGGTTCCCAAACTTCTTTCGTTATGCTTCCACCGCCCCCTTATTTGTATTCAACACCCCCCCCCCCAACTGCACCCAAGGCTCCAACCACCCACCTGGATCGTGCCAGCACCCTCAGAGGGCAATACTGCCCACTTTGGGAACCAGTGCTCTGAAGCCATCCTTCCTGAGCTAAGACAAAAATGTGTGAGCTGGAGGCTAAACAACTGTGAGCCAGCGCACACTAACTCAGCTTAGAGGAAACACTGCTCACAACTTTAATGGCAGTAGCCCACAAAGCAGAATTTTTGCTCACAAGACTCCGCAGCTTAGAGGGAGCATTGCCTGCGGGCACCTTTGGCATTCTGACACAGGGTGGTGGGCGCAACGACAAAATGGCTGCCACAGGAGGCGGAGCCAACCACCACGTTCTAAGGAGCAAAGTTACACATAACCCTCATAGTAACTCTTCAACATTTAAGGCAGATTTTCTGCTCAACAGGATGCCTTTTAATCTGCACAGCCAATCGGAAGCCGGGCACAAGCCCTGCCTGGCCCCACCCATTTTCTAATAATACTTGGCAGGCGCCAGGAAACACACTGGCAGACACCATGGTGCCCACGAGTACCGCGTTGGAGACCCCTGCCATAGCCCAATGGGATATGAGGGGGGTAATCCTGCTTCCCAGCCAGGGTCTATGCAATTATGCATCCAAAACTAGGGAGTGGCACGTCAAAGCAGCTCATGTTGATACTAATACTGGCCGCAAAGAACGTTGTAGCCACAAATCGGAAGAAGCGGAACTCCCCTTCCATAGAAGCCTGATATTCTAAGATTTGGGATTATGCCATTATGGGCAAAACAACAGAAGACATCAGGAGATCAGAAAACCCCTCGGCTGCTTCAAACTATCTGGAGAAATGGTATCCTTTTTTGGAAAAAATGTTGTTTTGATCGAGAAAACCCCAATTCTTCCGAAAAATAACAGACCTAGTAAATGTACAGCCCTGTTGTAATAAAAGAGATGACGTTATAGAGAACTAGATATTGACAAAACACGGCGTTGTGTAGTGAAAGCTGGTTGTTTATTTTTGTTCCACTGTTATTGTATCATTGCCGTATTTGTTGAAATGATTAACAAAAAACTTTTTTTAAAAAAGAGCATCTCTGCCGGATCAGCCCACTGGTCCATTTGGGCCAGCTTCCAGAGGGCCAAACAAACGTCATGCAGAGGCCAAAGTCCTCCCCTGCTTTGCCTCTTAATCTTGGCATTCAGAGACGTGCCACCTCTGGATTGCGGAGGTTCCTTTTAGTCATCAGGGCTAACAAGCCATTGACTGAAGTTTTGGATAGTAGGTGCTTTTTCGTTTAGAAAAACCCTGACCTGGCACGGACCATCATTTCAACGCCATTCGCCCCACAGTTGTCTTGTGCTAGCTTGACCCCATGTACCTGATGAAGTACCATCTGCATCCAACATATTTTTTTTTAAAAAAATAGTATTTGTGTGTGTATAAATGTGCTTGCATGCCTGGAAGTCATGGGGACTTCTGGCAATCCCCTACTGGGGCTTGGGCATTTTCAAAGAGGTGGCCTGTCATGCGTGCCTCTGCATCCCAGCCCTGGTATTCCTTTGGAGGTCTCCCTTCCAAGAGCCAGTTGGGTGTAGGGGTTAAGAGCACGGACTCTAATCTGGGAGAACCGGGTTTGATTCCCCACTCCTCCACATGCAGCTGCTGGTGTGACCTTGGGTCAGTCACAAGTTCTCTCGGAGCTGTTCTCTCAAGAGAAGTCCTTGAGAGAGCTCTCTCGGCCCCACCTACCTCACAGGGTGTCTGTTGTGGGGAGGGGGGAGGGAAAGGAGATTGTAAGCTGCTCTGAGACTCCAACTGAAGGGCGGGGTATAAATCCAATCTCTTCTTCTCCTCTTCTTCTCCTCTTCTTCTACTTGCCACGGTCAGCCCTGCTTAGCTTCCTAGTTCTGACAAGATCAGACTTGCCTGGGCTATCCAGGTCAGAGCTGTCCAACATAATTTTGGACAGCCTTAGAAGAAACAGAGAACTGCACGTGCTCATTTATTGTCCTGCTAACCAGGCTGGACCTCAGGACCCCATCCCCATCATCTTGGAAAGTTCTCATTCCTCAGCCTTTGGCAGGGATTCAGGGAGCGCCCACGGCTCAGCAGTAGAGCATCGGCCTGGCATGCAGAAGGTCCCAGGTTTGATCCCGGGCATCTCCAGTTGAGAGGACTAGGCAGGAGGTGATAGGAAAGACCTCTGCCAGAGACTCTGGAGAACCTCTGCCAGCCTGAGCAGAGACCCTGATGGACCAGTGGTTTGATCTAAGGCAGCTTCATTGGGGAGGGGCTGTGGCCCAATGGAAGAGCCTCTGCTTGGCATGCAGAAGGTCCCAGGTTCGATCCCCGGCATCTCCAGTTGGAAGGACAAGGGCGGAGGTGATGGGAAAGACCTCTGCCAGAGACCCTGGAGAGCTGCTGCCAATCTGAGCAGATAATACTGACTTTGGTCGAATCTGCATTTGCATTTTTAAATCAGTTGCGTGCTGCTGTGATGCTGTCTTTCTCTATGTTTGTTTGAAGAGTTGTTTGGAGAAGATTCTTTTAAAGCAGTGCAGAGGTGCAATGACAGTGGAGCCGCCACAATAGGGCAATAAACATATGCAGACATGCAAAAGTATGCTAGCGCCAGGGCTTTTTTTCGTAGAAAAAGCCCAGCAGGAACTAATTAGCATAACAGGCCACACCAAACAGCAGAAACTTATTAGCATATTAGGCCACAGCCCTGACAGCACAGCTCATTCGCATATTAGGCCACCCCCCCATGTTACCCACCTGTTGCTTCTTATTCTGTTTACTTTGTTTCTTGTCAAAACCCAGGGCTTCTTTTGGAGCGAGAACTCCTTTGCATGTTAGGCCACACGCCCCCTAATTTGGCCAATGATAATGAGTTTCTGCTGTTGGGTGTGGCCTGTTAGGCTAATGAGTTCCTGCTGGGCGTGACCACCTCAGGAGCCAGTTGGAACTCCGTTCCTGTGCGTTCCGGCCCCAAAACAGCCCTGGCTAGCGCTGTTGAAGTGTGAAAACGAAAGCAGATATAGACAGCTTTTTTGAAGACGGAGTCAGATGGCTGGGACATCAGTGGGAAAGACAACTGCAGATTCGGCCTCTGATAGACTGAAGATCGGCTTCAGTATAAGGCAGCCTCATGCGTACATCTGCTTGGCAGGCAGAAGGTCCCAGGTTCAACCCCCAGCGTCTCCAGTTGAAAGGACGAGGGCGGAGGTGATGGGAAAGACCTCTGCCTGAGGCCCTGGTGAGCTGCTGCTGGTTTGAGTTGGTAATATTGACTGTGATGGACCAAGGGTCTATTCAGTATAAGGCAGCCTCATGCATGCATTTGCTTGGCAGGCAGAAGGTTCTTGGTTCAATCCCTGGCATCTCCAGTGAAAGGATTCGGCAGCAGGTGTTGGGAAAGACCTCTGCCAGAGACCTTGGAGAGCTACAGCTGGTCTGAGCAGCAAAGCCTTCAAGCATGGACGGCTTCAGGAGGGAATTGGATAAACATATGGAGCAGATGCCCATCAGTAGCTATCAGTCACAAGGTATAGGTAGGAACTCTCGGACTGGGGCAAGTGATGCTCTCTATTCTTGGTGCTTGGGGGGGAGCAACAGTGGGAGGGCTTCTCGTGTCCCGGCCCCACTGCTGGACTTCCTGATGGCACCTGGTGTTTTTGGCCACTGTGTGACAGAGTGTTGGACTGGATGGGCCATTGGCCTGATCCAACATTGGCTTCTCTTGCGTTCTCGTGATGGACCAATGATGTGATTCCATGCAAGGCAGCCTCACATGTTCATGCAAACTGCAATCTTACCTAACGCAGTTGCAGCCTTACACAGAAGTACAACACATAAACAATAAAAGGTATGGTATATGAGACCACAGAGCCAGCAAGGAAACAGAGAGCGGGGCGGGGGGTGGTGGAGGCACACCAAAAACACGGCAGCGTCGCCGATGGGAAGCAGTCCTTGCAGTCCTAACCGTAGGTTTGTCTGTCGGCACATATTTATTCCAAAGCACGGTAAAAGGGAGAGAGACCTATTCCTCAATACAGAAAGCAACTGCACCAAATCTTTTGCATTCCGAGAACGACCAAAGCAGATGAGACGCACCATTAAAACTGCTTCCCGTAAGAACCGTGTGCAGTAAAACTCTGCCGCGGACATTTTCCGAAGACTGAGCTCAGCTCAGCAAAGCCCGATACAATCACAAGCGATGAATTCATAACAATTCTGAACAAGGGATTCCGTTTTAGACCCCGAGACAAAATATGCTATGTGGTCTTAAATGCCCGTTGCGGGACTGGCTGTCTTTAAAAGTTACTGGGGAGGAGGCACTGCAGAAAAGCATTGCACGGAGAAGGAAAAGGTAGCCAGAAAATCCCTTTGCTATCCAAGACGTACACAATTCTGCCAAGAGGTAATGTCCACCTAGTAAGGTGGCTCGGAGTTGCGGTGGCTCAAGTGGTTAAGATGCTGAACTGCAGGCTGTGGAAGGTCAGTAGTTTAGCAGTTCAAGACCTGAGAGTGCCGCATGACGGAGTGAGTTCCTGTCTCTAGTTCCAGCTCCTGCCAACCTAGCAGTTCGAAAGCAAGGAATTGCAAGTAGATAAATAGGTACCACTTCAGTGGGAAGGAAACAGCGTTCCATGCACCTTGGTGTTTAGTCATGCCGGCCACATGACCACAGAAACGTCTTTGGACAGCGCTGGCTCTTCGGTTTTGAAACGGAGATGAGCACTGCAACCCTAGAGTCGGATTCGACTGGCTTTCGAGCAAGGGAACCTTTACCTTTTTACTAAGGAAAGGTGTTCAAGTTGCAAGAAACTCGCAAAACTGCGGCTTCCCATGAACAATGCATAATCTATCGTTGTCGCTCCTACTTTTCAAAGTATTTGGGTTCAATATATTATTGTGGTTTTTGGGATGCCGAATGGCCTAATTATCTGTTGCGATCTACCCTGGGTCCGTTTGTAAGGGGGGGGGAGGAAGAGGAGGAGGAAGAAGAGGTGAAGGAGATTGGATTTCATACCCCGCCCTTCACTCAGAGTCTCAGAGCGGCTTACAAAGTCCTTTCCCTTCCCCTCCCCACAACAGACACCCTGTGAGGTAGGTGGGGCTGAGAGAGCTCTTTCGAGGACTGCCCTTGAGGGAACAGCTCTGTCAGAACTATGGCTTGCCCAAGGTCATCCAGCAGCTGCGAGTGGAGGAGTGGGGAATCAAACCCGGTTCTCCCAGATTAGAGTCCGCGCACTTACCCACTCCAGAAGCAATTCTGCAGCCACTGAAGGAAGATGCAATAATTCTATAACAAGCAAAATAAAAACCATCATTACGAACCCCTGAAATGCCACGCGCGCACGTGGGAGAGGGACAGCAATGAGAAAAGAAAGAAACAGATGGGTCTTCAAGGACGGCACCTGAGCCTCCTCTTTGCCTCTGCCCCCTGCATCCTCAGTCTTTTCTCACAAACCCACTTCTCCCCCCCCCCAGTGTATTTTAATACTTCATTGTTGGTCGTTTTAACACATGAATGGTCTATTCTTCCTCCACAAAACCACTGTATTGTTGGAATGCTGGAATGCCAGTGCGTTAAAGTGAGGCCACGTTTACCAGATTTTTGATCAAAAGGATATGCACAATACGGAGCCCGGGGGACACATCCTGACCAGGACCCATAACGACCACATCATGCAAAACAGATTTTTGTCCTCCGCCGGTTCTTCTTGAGCCTTGGGGCTAATTTTGCTGTCTTTTCAACCACAGAGTTGGACGTTAACTTGGGGGGAGGGGGGGTTGTGGCCAGTGTTCCCTCTAAGCTAGGTTAGTGTGAGCTAGCTCACCGTTTTTTAGCCTCTGACTCACACATTTTTGTCTTCGCTCAGGAAGGAGGGCTCCAGATCAAACTAATTTTTGCAGCAGCCAAATTGCTCACCATTTTAATGCCAGAGCAAACTAATTGATGCAGGAGCCAAATCACTTGCTCACAATTTCAATGCCGGTAGCTCACAAAGTTGAATTTTGGCTCACAGGACCATTGACTGTAGCCAGTGTTCCCTCTAAGCTGAGTTAGTGTGAGCTAGCTCACAGTTTTTTAGCCTCCGGCTCGCACATTTTTGTCTTAGCTCAGGAAGGGTGGCTCCAGAGCAAACTAATTTATACAGCAGCCAAATCGCTCACAATTTTAATGCCAGTAGCTCACAAAGTAGAATTTTTGCTCACAAGGCTCTACAGCTTAGAGGGAACACTGGCTGTGGCTGTACTAAATAAGCATCAAGACCGAAGGAGAAATGATGCTTCTTTTTAACCTTTCTTCGGTAGGTGAGCGGTGGCCCAGAGTTGAAGATGCTGAGCTGCAGACCGGAAGGCCTGTAGTTCAGAAGTCTGAGATCCAAGTGCTGCGTGACGGAGTGAGCTCCCGTCTCTGGCCCCAGCTCCTGCCAACATAGCCGTTCGAATGCAAGAAGCTGCAAGTAGATAAATAGGTGCTGCTGCTTCGTTGGGAAGGTAACAGAGTTCTGTGAGCGTCAGCATTTAGTCAAGCCGGACACATGACCACGGAGAAGTCTTCGGACAGCGCCGGCTCTTCGGCTTCGAAACGGAGATGAGCACCGCAACCCTAGAGTCGGATTTGACGGGCTTTCCAGCAAGGGAAACCTTTACCTTTACCTCGGTAAATAAGTAAGCATGAACTCTCCCTAGAAGCTAAGATGACTGGACTGAGGCTATGGTGCTGTGGTCATATTATGAGAAGACAAGACTCACTGGAAAAGACAATAATGCTAGGAAAAGCTGAAGGCAGCAGGGAAAGAGGAAAACCCAACATGAGATGGCACAAGTCAATCAAGGAAGAAAAAAGGCCCTCCGTTTGCAAGATCTGGGCAAGGCTGTCAACGATAAGCTGTTCTGGAGGTCATTAATTCAAACGCTATAAGTCAGAAACTACTTGACGGCACACACTAAGTTTTGTGCCCTGTGCAGGGTGTCCCAAGCTAGCCTGGTCTCAGCAGACTTCCGAAGCTCAGCAGGGTCAGGCCCCGGATAGTACTTGGACAGGAGACCGTAGAGAAAGTCTAGGGTTGCTATGCAGAGGCAGACGATAGCAAACCACCTCTGCTTGACCGTCGCCTTGAAAATCTGACAGGGCCGCCATGTTGGTGTGACTTGGCAACAGTTTCCACCACCGACAGGTTCTGCACAAATTGCCATCTGCGTGAGTGCTTATTGTTTCAGCGTTAAAACAGATGAACATAAGAACATAAGAGAAGCCAATGTTGAATCAGGCCAATGGCCCATCTAGTCCAACACTCTGTCACACAGCGGCCAAAATATACCAGGTGCCATCAGGAGGTCCAGCAGTGGGGCCAGGACACTAGAAGCCCTCCCACTGCTGCCCCCCTCCCAGCACCAAGAATAGAGGGCATCACCTGCCCCAGACTGAGAATTCCCATCTATACCCTGTGGCTAATAGCCGCTGATGGACTTCTGCTCCAGATGCTTATCTAATTCCCTCTTGAAACTGTCCATGCTTGTAGCTGCCACCACCTCCTGTGGCAGAGAAATTCCATATGTTAATCACTCTTTGGGTGAAGAAGTATTTCCTTTTATCTGTACTAACCCGACTGCTCAGCAATTTCATGGAGTGCCCACAAGTTCTTGTATTGAGAGAAAGGGAGAAAAGTACTTCTTTCTCAACCTGCTCTATCCCATTCATAATCTTATAAACCTTGATCATGTCACCCCTCAGCCATCGTTTCTCCAAGCTAAAGAGCCCCAAGCATTTTAACCTTTCTTCATAGGGAAGATGTTCCAACCCTTTTATCATTCTAGTTGCCTTTCTCTGCACTTTTTCCAATGCTATAATATCCTTTTTGAGATGTGGTGACCAGAACTGTACACAGTATTCCAAATGAGGTCGCACCAATGATTTATACAGATGGAGGCTTATTTTTTAAGACCGTTTCTTCCTCTTTACGGCAGACGGAAGAACTTCCGAATCTGACCCTATACGGTGAGGCAGACACCTCCGTGGACATTTATTTTAATTACTGAAAAGAAAATACTCAGCCTATACTGAAGAATAAGCTGTCTGATCATGAGTGCCTATTAGAAGAAGAAGCAGAAGAAGAGATGGGATTTATACCCCGCCCTTCACTACCAGAGTGGCTTACAATCCCCTGCCCCTCCCCTCCCCACAACAGACACCCTGTGTGAGGTCGGTGGAGCTGAGAGAGCTCTTTCGAGGACTGCCCTTGAGAGAACAGCTCTGAAAGTAAAATCCAATGTTGAATCAGGCCAATGGCCCATCTAGTCCAACACTCTGTCACACAGTGGCCAAAAACACCAGGTGCCATCAAGAGGTCCAGCGCTGGGCCAGGACACTAGAAGCCCTCCCACTGCCGCCCCCCCCAGCACCAAGATCAGAGTGCATCACCTGCCCCAGACTGAGAGTTCTGAGAGAGCTTGACACACCAGCAACTGCGTGTGGAGAAGTGGGGAATCAAACCCGGTTCTCCCAGATTAGAGTCCACGCTCCTAACCACTACACCAAACCAGCTGCCCTTGGACAGGACTGGGCCATTCCTGCCAGTGGTAATAAGGATTTCACTGTATAACAGGGGCAGACACATGGAAGGATGTGTGATAAGACAAGACATCCGTATGCACTCTTATTCTCATACATAAACTTCAGACTGTGCAAAGCCAGCGCCGTTGCTGTGATGAAAGTGCTGCATTACAATCTGGGAGACTCAGGTTCGAGTCCTATTAGCCACAGGGTATAGATGGGAATTCTCAGTCTGGGGCAGGTGCTGCACTCTATTCTTGGTGCTGGGGAGGGGGGCAGCAGTGGGAGGGCTGCTAGTGTCCTGGCCCCACTGCTGGACCTCCTGATGGCACCTGGTATATTTTGGCCGCTGTGTGACAGCGTGTTGGACTAGATGGGCCGTTGGCCTGATTCAACATTGGCTTCTCTTATGTTCTTATGTTCCTCCATTCTGTCATGGAAGTCTGCTGGGTAAACTTGGGCCAGTCACGCACTCTTAGCCTAACCTACCTTGCAGGGCTGTTGTGAGGATAAAGCAGAGGAGAAGAGCATGAAGTAAGCTTGCTTGGGGTCTCCATTGGGGAGAAAGCTGGGTCACAGGGTAAATACAATGAATAAAAGCGACTTTACAGAGAAACATGTCAAGGCATGCAGTTTTTAAACTTGCGGAAGAAACTGGCGTCATATTTATCTGCAAATACTTGTAGGTTAAGTGGTTAAGACGCTGAACTGCGGGCTGTGGAAGGTCAGTAGTTCAGCAGTTCGAGACCCGGGTGCCGCATGGCGGAGTGAGCTCCCGTCTCTAGTTCCAGCTCCTGCCAACCTAGCAGTTGGAAAGCAAGAACTTGCAAGTAGATAAATAGGTACCACTTCGGTGGGAAGGTAACAGCGTTCCGTGCGCCTTGGTGTTTAGTCATGCCGGCCACGTGACCACAGAAACGTCTTCGGACAGCGCTGGCCCTTCGGCTTTGAAACGGAGATGAGCACCGCAACCCTAGAGTCGGATTCAACTGGCTTTCGAGCAAGGGAACCTTTACTTTTACCTTTACTTGTAGGTTCTAGATCCAGATGGGTAGCCGTTGTTTGTCTGTGGCAGTAAAAAGGAGCCAGAGCCCAGGAGCACGTTAAAGACTAACAAAATATGCAGCAGGGGATGAGTTTTCAGCAGTCACTGCTCAGTCCTTCAGATACAGATCCAAAGAAGTGAACAGTGACTCACAATTGCTCATCCCCTGCCACATATTTTGTTAGTCTTGTAGGTTCTAGTTCATGTATTAAAGGTAAAGGTGTCCCTCGCTCGAAAGCCAGTCAAATCCGACTCTAGGGATGCGGTGCTCATCTCCGTTTCCAAGCCGAAGAGCCAGCGCTATCCGAAGACATTACCATGGTCATGTGGCCGGCATGACTAAATGCCAAGGCACACGGAATACTGTCACCTTCCCACCGAAGCAGTACCTATTTATCCACTTGCAATTTCTTGCGTTCAAACTGATCGGTTGGCAGGAGCTGGGGCCAGAGACGGGAGCTCACTCCGTCACGCGGCACTCGGGTCTCGAACTGCCGAGCTACAGTCCTTCCAGTCTGCAGCTCAGCGTCCTAAACTCTGAGCCACTGCGGCCCTAGTTCATGTATCAGAATAGTATTTATACTGTTTTTTTGCAGATGAATATTGTAGCATAAATACCAGTTCATGTATTAGAATAGTATTTATACTACAATATTTATCTGCCAAAAAAAAACACCCTCCCTTTTTTTCCAAAAAAACTGGGCAGCCATTTAAACCCCTCAGGGACAGCGCTACCTTTCCTCTAGTCGGAATTGTTATCTACACTTAATCCCCTGGAGGAAGCGTGGGCATTAAATCAAAACCTAAAGCAAAGAAAGCAAGCTACCCATAAGACAAATAAAACAAGGAAGTTATATCCAGGGAGGTAACATTCTTATACTATATCCCATAGATGCATGTTCAATCATCTTCACCTACATAGAACAGAGTTCAAAATGAAAGGTCAAAATGCTGTCAGCCTGAAGTGCCCCCCAGACGACTTATGGTAGTAGCCACAAAGTAATATAGGTTTCCCTTGCTAGAAAGCCAGTCGAATCCAACTCTAGGGATGCAGTGCTCATCTCCGTTTCCGAGCCGAAGAGCCAGCGCTGTCCAAAGACATTTCCGTGGTCATGTGGCCAGCATGACTAGACGCCAAGGCGCACAGAATGCTGTTACCTTCCCACCGAAGCAATACCTATTTATCTACTTGCAATTTCTTGCTTTCAAACTGCTAGGTTGGCAGGAACTGGGGCCAGAGACGGGAGCTCACTTCATCACACGGCACTCGGGTCTCGAACTACCAACCTTCCGGTCTGTAGTTCAGCGACTTAACCACTTGAGCTGCCGCAGCCCCCTACAAAGTAATATACTTTACAAGAATCAAGGGCGTACACTAAATTGGATTTATTTACAATAGGTGTATACTTGCCTAAATCCCAAGTATCAGCGACCCAAGCTGAAGATGTGGGGGAAATACATGTTCCTGCTCGGGAATTCAGATCACAGGGAGAGGACCCTCTGGACTGTTCCACCAATCAAAGACGCTCATGTAGCAGGCATGTGCGAGAGAGGGCCTTCTCTGTAGCAGCCCCATGATGATGGGACATCCTCCCCGGGGAGGTACCCTTGGCCCCCCTCACTTTTGATCTTTCGGAGGCATTTCAAAACAGTTTCAGTCAGGACTGCATTGGACTAAATTTAGTTTTTATTTATTAGCAGTCCGAACTGAGATTGTAAAATGTGGTCTTTTACAAGTTTTTTCTTAACAATTGCTTTATTTACATTGTAAGCCGCCTTAAGTTCCCCAAGGTAGAAAGGCAGGTAATAAAACATTGTTGTTAATAATAATAATAACAACAATAATAATACACACACAATACAGGAAAATGGTAGCAGGTACAAGAACTCGTGGGCACACAATGAAATCGCTGAGCGGTCGGGTTAGAACGAATGAAAGGAAGTCCTACTTCACCCAAAGAGTGATTCACACATGGAATTCGCTGCCCCAGGAGGTGGTGGCAGCTACAAGCATGGACGGCTTCAAGAGGGGATTGGATAAACATATGGAGCAGAGGTCCATCAGTGGCTATTAGCCACAAATAGGGACTCTGGGGCCAGTGATGCTCCGCATTCTTGGTGCTTGGGTGAGGGGGGGCAACAGTGGGAGGGCTTCTAGTGTCCTGGCCCCACTGCTGGACCACCTGATGGCACCTGGTATTTTTGGCCACTGGACATACAAGCCCTGCCAGTGAAGTTGGCAAACATATCCCAAGCTGGGGCACCTTCCAGTAAACTGAACTATCCGTAGCCAATGCAAATCCTGAGTGGAATTTTAAGGGGCACATTACACAGGCAGTTTCTACTTATCCCCCTTATAGCGTAAGTATTTATAACTGCGTGGCTTCCTATAGGAAAGACACCCCCAAGTCTTAGGAAATAAGTTATCTTGGTTAATTATCCAAAAGGAACTGGGCTCCAAAGGCTTATTGCTAATATATCAAACCAGAGAAGATAGAATTTACCAGATTAGTTTAAGACAAGACAAAATTAAGAATGTAGCACAGCATACTAGCCAAGGTATGAAACAGGAAGCTACAGGTTTGAATCTTGCTTCTGTTATGAAATCACTACAGGGCTTTAGGCAAAGTTAGGGACCCCCGTACTTTTGGGAATGTCTCCTCCAATATGTCCACAAAAGAACACTGAGATCGGCTAGTCACAACTTGCTGGTGATCCCCGGCCCTAAGGAGGTCTGGCTGTCCTCGACTAGGGTCAGGGCCTTTTTGGTCCTGGCCCCAACCTGGTGGAACTCTCTGCTGAATAACATCAGGGCCTTGTGGGATCTGATGTAATTTCGCAGAGCCTGTAAGGCAAAGATGTTCCGCCAGGCTTTTTGTTGAGGACAGCAATGGGAGGTTAAGACTGGCACCCTTCCTTTTGTTTCTATGGCCCCCATGTACCTTGGGTCAGTCACAAGCTCTGGCACAGCTGTTCTTGAAAAAGAGCAGTTTCTCTCAGAGCTCTCTCAGCCCCACCTACCTCACAGGGTGTCTGTTGTGGAGAGGGGAAGGGAAAGGAGTTTGTAAGCTGCTCTGAGACTCCCTTGGGTAGTGAAGGGCAGGGTATAAAGCCAATCTCCTCTTCTTCTCTTCTTGCCTACCCTGTCGTGTGGAACAGCAGTGTGGCCGGTAAAGGGGGATTATTATTTAGCTATCTTCGATCGGTTTAAATGACTGACTTACTGTCGGCAAACTTAATTATATATATTAATTGTATTTTAAACATTTTATAAGGCTGTAAATCGCCCAGAGCTTCCTTGTAGAGTAGGCGATTCATAAATTTAATGAAATAAAATAAAGTCCTTTCTCACATTCTCTCTAGGTTACCCAAACTCAAACCCCACAATAATAACACTGATTTATTGTACAGGACTATTGTAAGGATGACAGTAACACCTGTGAAGAGCTTTGAATACCCTAAGTCTCCTCATAATAATGTGGTGTGTTTTTTTTAAGAAGAGATTGGATTTATGCTCCGCACTTCACTACCCAAAGTAGTCTCAGAGCAGCTTACAATCTCCTTTTTCCTCCCTTCCCCTCCCCACCACGGACACCTTGTAAGCAATGCTCCTATACGCTGTGGAGTCTCGCGAGCAAAAATTCTACTTTGTGAGCTACTGGCATTAAAGTTGTGAGTGAGCGATCCGGCTACTTCATAAATTAGTTTGCTCTGGAGCCCTCCTTCCCGAGCTAAGGCAAAAATGTGTGAGCCGGAGACTAAAAAAACTGCGAGCTAGCTCACACTGACTCAGCTTAGAGGGAACACTGCCTGTGAGGTAGGTGCGGCTGAGAGAGCCCTTTCGAGAACTGCCCTTGAGAGGACAGCTCTGAGAGAACTTGTGACTGACCCAAGGAGGCTTACCGACTATTGCAGAGCATGTGCTATTGCTGATCGGATGCCCGGCTTTGAATGATTATAATAGGAATGAATTTTTCCTGTAATGTCGAGTTGAAGGCTTTTATACACTGTGAGTGCTATACTAAGGATTTTTCCTTCTAAGAGTCTTCTGTACACTATGAGTACTGTATGAAGTAGTGTGGACTTATTGAAGAAGAATTACCAAAACGAAGATCAAAATCCGGAGTCTTCGTCCATTTTGTCTGTGTACCATTTATGGACTTGTACTATTTATGGACCTGCACACTATATGACGTAATTTTGGTTTCACTGACATATGTGGTCCTCTTATATAAATTGATTTTTGTGCATAACTTTTTGAGCACTTGTGGTCTGCGTTATTTGGGCAGTGCTTATTTATTTGCTGTATATTGTATACTGTGATATCGCATTTGTTTATGACCCAAGGTCACACCAGCAGCTGCATGTGGAGGAGCGGGGAATCAAACCCGGTTCTCCCAGGTTAGAGTCCGCGCTCCTAACCACTGCACCAAACATGCAATGGTGTTTCTCCGGACAGCAAGAGTCATATAGTCAAAAGGGGCCATAAGGTAAAGGTAAAGGTTCCCTTGCTCGAAAGCCAGTCGAATCCGACTCTAGGGTTGCGGGGCTCATCTCCGTTTCAAAGCCGAAGAGCCAGCGCTGTCCGAAGACGTTTCCGTGGTCATGTGGCCGGCATGACTAAACACCAAGGTGCACGGAATGCTGCTACCTTCCCACCAAAGTGGTACCTATTTATCTAGTTGCAATTTCTCGCTTTCGAACTGCTAGGTTGGCAGGAGCTGGAACTAGAGACGGGAGCTCACCCCATCATGCGGCACTCTCGGGTCTCGAACTGCTGAACTACTGACCTTCCACGGCCTGCAGTTCAGCGTCTTAACCACTTGAGCCACCGCAGCTCCTAAAAGGGGCCATATAGGCCATCTAATTCAACCCCTTGCACAATGCAGGATCAGCCTAGACCATCCCTGGCAAGGGTTTTTCAGCCGCTGCTTGAAGACTGCCAGGGAGAGGGAGCTCTTACGTCCCCAGGCAGCCGATTTCACTGCTGAACTAGTCATACTGTAAAAAAAAAAAATTCTCTAACATCCATCCAGTACCTTTTGGCCCGTAATTTAAACCCATTATCGTGAGTCCTTTCCTCTGCCGCCAACAGCAACAGCTCCCCGCCTTGCTCTAAGAGACAGCCTTTCAAATACTTAATACATGAATCAGGAAACAGGATTTCGCCCCCAGAGCTTATTCCCAAAGTTCCCGTGATATAAGCTTATATTGCAGAGCCTCAGTAGAGAACGTACGTCCAAAGATGCATTAGAGACCGTACTTCTAAATGATTGTTTTGGCGGCACTACAAATGTTCCATTCGCCGCTGAAAGCGAGAGACATCAGCCTGGCAGTTCGGAAAATGCACTTTCAAATTGCAAATGACATATTTCTGAGACAGGCCCGTACAGCTGATGACTCCGGGCGGGCGGTCTAGTCAATTCAAAACTACGTCCCACTGGGCCGCTGCAGCTCGGAATTCGTGTCTGACTAAGCAAATAACTTGGAGATAAATTCCCAAGGCTGAGATTCTTGTCTGGTTTCCATTCCGGAGTTGAAAAGGAGACAGGAATTATTTTTCAGGCCCCAAAAAGCAAAAAGGCAGAAGTGGAATATATCACACTTGTCAACCTTGGGAAATACTTCAAATACCCCTTTGGCACAGACAACTTTGAGCAGGACTGCGGGGCTGCCGGCGGCCTGTCGTGGTGACGTTACTTATATCTGTTACGGAGCAAACGCAAGAGTTGGGAAAATCTAATATGTGCTCAGTAAGACTGCAAAGCGGCGAACCTAAGTGGAGAAGCAATAACCCCCCGCGCAGGGACGGAATACGTGCACAGCCAAGCATTTGGTTAAGGCAGATCTACCACTGCGCCTCTTGTTCGGAAAACAAAGTCATCAGTCGCAGGACTGGCAGATGTCACCAGCCTAGGGTTGCCAACCTCCAGATGGGGCCTCGAGTCCCCCCACAAGTCCCACGGATCTCCAGATTACAGAGACAGAAACACAGAATCATAGAGTTGGAAGGGGCCATACAGACCATCTAAGTCCAACCCCCTGCCCAATGCAGGACCAGCCTAAAACATCTCTGACAAATCTCCATCCAGCCTCTTCTTGAAAGCTGCCAGTGAAGGCGAGCTCACGACCTCCCTAGGCAGCTGATTCCACCTTTGGACCACCGTGAAAAAGTTTTTCCTGATCTACAGCCGATACCTTTCTGCATCTAATTTAAACCCGTCGCTTCGGGTCCTCTCCTCTGCCACCGACCGGAACAGCTCCTTGCCCTCCTCCAAATGACAGCCTTTCAAATATTTAAAGAGAGCAATCATGTCCCCTCTCATTCTCCTCTTCTCCAAACTAAACATTCCCAAGGCCCTCAGCCTTTCCACATAGGGCTCAGTCTCCAGACCCCCCGATCATCCTCGTCTCGCTCTCTTCCGCACCCTCTCGATTTTGTCCTCGTCCTTTTTGAACTGAGGCCTCCAGAACTGAACGAGATGACAGCTTTGGAGCGCAGACTCTATGGTATACCACAGTATCTAGGAGACACGGAAGTCCTAGAATGACCCCACTTCTGAGCTCCATCCCCAAACTCCGCCCTCCTCGGGCATCCAGACCCTAATCTCCAGGAGCTTCCAAAGCTGGAGTTGGCAACTTTATACCAGCCCCTTCCAACCACCCCCACACACAGAAGACACCCCTTACCATTTCTTGGTGCATTCGACCATCAGCTCCTGGTAAGAGGCCACAAACTGGAACTTGGAGGCATGCTTCCCCACGCGCTGCAATCTCTTCCACACCGAAGCCATGGTGAGGGGAAAATAATACCAGCGCAGCCAGCGGCTCAAAACCAACAGCTGCAAGTCCCGGGCTCAGAGCTTGCACCGTCCAAGTCTAGCAAAAAACAAGGGACGAGGCGGAGGTCAGAAGGATGCGCAGGAAGCCCCATCCGGACATCTCTTTCCCAGGGAAAAATATCCCACCGCGCAGGGCACGGCACGAAGCGTGACAGCGGGAGAAAGCCACGGCGAGGAATTCCCCCTCACGGAGTCGTCATCACCGCTCCTCTTCACGGGCTCTCCGGCGAGGGTCCGACGGCCAGCTGGAAAGCAACACAAGAATGGGCAAGAGGCAAGGGCTCGCGCATCGGATGCGGCAGCGGTGCTGGCCCCCCCCGCCGCCAGTTTGCTTAGGTTTTGCGCATGGATACCCTACCGAGCCCTCGGGGAGGTGGGGGGGGGAGAGCAGCCAGCCGCAATGTCAGGAATGCGAGCCTCCAGCCTGTCGGGAAACAGACTTGACGACCTGTGCTTTTTATCGGGGTCCTCAGCATCCAAACGCTGAAGGGGGACGGGGGAGAGAGAAGCAGAAGCAGTTGCAGCAGGCCCGGCCGCTTAGAGCCATCCTCCAGCATCTCCTGGAAGCAGCCAGCGGTAGCCCCAGAGGGAGGCGAGAGAAGTTCTTTGTCTCCACGCTGATGACAAAAAAAAGGTGTAACAGTTGTTCCTGCCCCCCTCCCCGCTCCCCTGCAGCTGGCTCCCCAGGGGGAACGGCCTGTCACACGGGGGGGGGGAGCGTGGGAGATGGTGGCAGCGGAACAAGCATTTCCTAAGCTGCTGCTCCTCGGGATGGGGAAGATCCTTTCCCCTTCCACTGCACGGGACTCCCTCCACCTCTGGCCGAAGGGGACCCAAACAAAACGTGGGAATGACTTCCCGGAGAGGGAGCAGGGGAAAATGTGTGTGTGTGTGGGGGGAGGCGCGGCTTGGAGGAAAGAGCAATAGGAAACGTGGGTCTCGGAGGGGGGACAGCAATAGGAAATGGGAGTCTCAGGGGCCAGCAATAATAAATAGGGGTCACAGAGAGGAGTCGGCAATAGGAAATGGGGTCTCAGAGGGGGGGGTCACCAATAGGAAACGTGGGTCTCCGGGGTCAGCAACAGGAAACGGGGGTCTCGGAGGGGGCAGCAATAGGAAACGGAAGGTATTGGAGGGGGTCAGCAATAGGAAATGGGGGCCTCAGAGAGAGATCAGCCATAGGAAGCGTGGGTCTCGAGAGGGGTCAGCCACAGGAAATGGGGGGCTCAAAGGGGGTCAGCCACAGGAAATGGGGGTCTCAGAGGGGGGTCAGCCATAGGAAATGGGAGTCTAGGAGGGGGAACAGCAATAGGAAATAGAGGTCTGGGAGAGGGTCAACAATAGGAAACGGGGGGCTTGCGAGAGGGAAGCATTAGGAAGTAATGGACTTGGAGAAAGGAAGGAATAAGAAATAGGGTGCAGCCACAGGAAAGACGGGAGCCTGGAAGGGGAACCAATAAGAAATAGAGGACAGTGGTATGAAACAGGGGGTTGGGGGGGAAAGAATAGGCTATAGGGGGCTCAGAGGGGAAAGGAATCAGAAAGAAGGGGCAGCCATAGGAAACAAGGGGCTTGGAGAGGGGAGGAAGAATAGGAATGGGGGCTCGGAGGAAAAAGCAATAAGAAAGATAAGGCAGCAGTCTCAGGCAACAGTGGACTTGGAAGAGAGAAGAAATAAAAGGGGGGCAGCCCTAGGAAACAGGGGGCTTGGAGGGAGGAAAGATTAGGAAATAAAGGGCTAGGAGGAGGGTAAGCCATAGGAAACAGGGGGCTTGGAGGGGGCAAGCCACAGGAAATAGGGGGCTAGGAGGGGCAAGCCACAGGAAACAGGGGGCTAGGAGGGGGAGGAAGAATAGGAAATAAGGGGCTTGGAGGGGCAAGCCACAGGGAAGAGGGGGCTTGGAGGGGGCAAGCCACCGGAAATAGGGGGCTAGGAGGGGCAAGCCATAGGAAACAGGGGCTAGGAGGGGGCAAGCCATAGGAAACAGGGGGCTCAGAGGGGGAGGAAGAATAGGAAACAAGGGGCTTGGAGGGGCAAGCCACAGAGAAGAGGGGGCTAGGAGGGGCAAGCCATAGGAAACAGGTGGCTTGGAGGGGGGAAGAATAGGAAAGAAGGGACTTGGAGGGGCAAGCCACAGGGAACAGGGGACTAGGAGGGGGCAAGCCATAGAAAACAGGGGGCTTGGAGGGGGCAAGCCACAGGGAAGAGGGGGTAGGAGGGGCAAGCCATAAGAAACAGGGGGCTTGGCGGGGGAGGAAGAATAGGAAAGAAGGGGCTTGGAGGGGGCAAGCCACAGGGAAGAAGGGGCTAGGAGGGGCAAGCCATAGGAAACAGGTGGCTTGGAGGGGGGAAGAATAGGAAAGAAGGGACTTGGAAGGGGCAAGCCACAGGGAACAGGGGACTAGGAGGGGGCAAGCCATAGAAAACAGGGGGCTTGGAGGGGGCAAGCCACAGGGAAGAGGGGAGTAGGAGGGGCAAGCCATAAGAAACAGGGGGCTTGGAGGGGGAGGAAGAATAGGAATGGGGGCTCGGAGGAAAAAGCAATAAGAAATGACGGGTCTGGAGGGGGCCGCAACAGGAAAGGGGGGCTCAGCAAAAGGCCACGGGGGAGGGGGCTCAGAGAGGAAAAGCACAAGGAAACGAGAGCGGGTGGCCACGAAACCGGTGGCCCCGGAGGGTTAGGCAGGCAATGCCCCCCCGCCTTCCCACCATCCTCCGGAGCCTCGCCCGGCTCCCCCGCGCCGCCTCACCTTCCCTCCTCCAAAACGTGCCCTTCCTCCCTCCCGGCCGCGGGGCAAAACCCCTCCAGCCCCGCGAGGGTCCGCGTGGAGAGGCGGCTTCCCCGGCGCTCCCCTCCTGCCCGGCGCCGCTGCTCCCCCGCGCAAGCAAGCAAGCAAGGACGGACGCACGCACGCACCTGGGATCCCGGGGAGGCGGCTGTCACACGCCCCGCTCAGCGCCAGGGCTGCCCATTGCAGCAGCGGCAGCGGCAGCACCACTGCGGGCGCCCCATTGCACATCCGCGGCTCTCCCCGGCCCGGTGCAATCAAGGCGGCGCCCACCCGGAGGCTCCCTTCAATTGCAACAGCTGCAACCCGCCGCTACCGCCGCCGCTCGCCTTCCACCTTCCTCCTGCCAGAGGTGCGCGCCTCACACCACCTTGCCTTTTCCCCCCCACACACACACTCGCTCCGACGCAACCGAACCGCACGCTCCCGCTCCGACGCACCCCATTGGCCCACGGGCGCCGGCCCTCCCCGAGCCGGCGCGCGCATTGGCCGCCGCGGGGCGTCAATCATTCCGCGGGGAAGCGGGCGGGGCGGAGGGAGCGGAGCGCTCCTGGCAGAAAGGGATGGAGGGGAGAGGAAAATGACGGGCGCGTTTCCCCCGCCCCGCCCCCTCGCCTCGTCGCGGGACGGCGATTGGCTGGCCGGGCCGCGCCGAGGCGGGGTTGTTTATACCGAGCGGCGCGGGCATTGGGTGGGGAGGGTGTCCGTCTGGGGGAGGTTGGCATTGGATTGGGACTTGGGGGTTCCTCGGGGTGAAAAGAGCGGGTGGCTGGAAGGGGGTCTGGTCGGGGGTTGGGGAGGGGGTCTTGGATGCAGTGGGAGTTTGTAGGCGGAATAAAGTTCGAGTCCCTTTAAGACCCACAAAGTTTTATTCCAGGTAGAAGCTTTCCTGTGCACACGCACTTCCTCAGATATATTGAAATGGAAATTACCAGTCCATACATATAGCAGCAAATTAGCATACAGCATAATGAAGATGTGTAACAGGATTCAAGGACCCAACAGGAATAACAAACTTAGTTTCTATGCTTACTGTTTTGGGGGGGGTTAATTCCGGCCTGAAATATAGTGAAGGAAATAAATATATCAAAATTAGAGACTGATTGGTAGATGTACCCTGCTTAACTATTGACTTCAAGTCCCGGGGCACCTTTAAGACCAACAAAGTTTCATTCCAGGTATAAGTGTCCGTGCACACTTCCTCAGATACAAGGAAATGGAAGTTACTAGTCCATACATATAGGTAGAGGGTAAGGAGCAAATTAGCATACAACATAATAAGGGTGTTTAACAGGTGCAAGGACCAAACAGGAATAACAAGCTTAGTTTATATGGTTACCATTTGTTTGGGTTTAATTCTGGGGGAAATATAATGAAGGAAATGAATATGTCATAATTGGAGATTGATGGGCAGATGGAGCCTTAGTTGTGGAATGCTGAGAGTAATTAGCTGAGACCCTGCCGTTGTTGTAGGCCTTAGGGTGTGAGAATGTTACCTGGGAGACCGGGTTCAAACAACCACCCTGTGAAGTAGGCCACACTAAGAACGATTGGGTCAAGGTCTCCCAATAAGCTTCATGGCTGAAAGGCGATTTGGACCCAGGTTCTCCCCCCCCCCAAGTATTGGTACAACATTCTAACCACTACACCACACTGGATTTCAGGAGAAGTTACAAAAGTACTATGTGTGAAGGGGGGGGAATATATATATATAAAAATTAGTTAATAAATAAACATAACCAAAACAAGCAATGGAAGCAATTAGGTCCCAGAACGAAAGTACACGCCCCTCACTTATTGGGAATGCATCCTTCTTGCTTCTATTTACTGTGTGAGTATATATGACATAAACAGAAAGTCTGAGATACCATAACCTAGGAGTTTCCAACATGGCACCATGTAGAGTTACCAGGTCCCCTTGCCATCACAGAGGGGGGACTTGGTGGGCGTTCGGAGGGGTGGGCGGGATATTGTGCGCAACGTCCCCATCGTGATGATTTCACCCAGAAGTGACCTCATCGTATTAGCGATGTCACGTGTGACACTCCTTTGGTGGCAAAACTCAATGGTTTTTTGGCTTCAAAACCATAGAGTTTGCCCCAAAACCAGAGCATCGCCACACAATGTCCCTGTTTGGGGGTGGGGTCTCCCCCACTGGCCAGTGGTGGATCAAAGCCCCCAAAACCAGGGAAAACCCTACTGGGACGGGGCTGGTAACCCTAGCACCACGGCACTGGCCGACATCTTTTCTGCCACCCACCTTGTGTTTTTTTAAGGAAGTAGGCGGAGCCAGGTAGGGCTTCTGTTCGGCAAGTCTTCTGATTGACTACTGGAGATTTAATTGGCTGGACAGATTTTTTTAAAATATTGCTTTGGAAGCAGCTGACACCACAACGCAAGGATCTACGCTGTGTCACTGAAGCTGAGCTATGGCGGCCATTTTGTGCCTGGCTCCGCCTCCTGCCGCAGCCATATTGTCGCTGCGGCCATCGTGCCAATTCCAAATGTTTCCACAGGCTCAAAAAGGTTGGGGACCCTTGCCATAATCTGGGTAAATAATGATATGATATACACGTACTGTCTTCAGTCCTGTCACATACTTAAACCAGAAAAAAACAACCTGTACCAGACTTAGTCCTTTTTGTTCCAGATGGAGAAATTGCTCACTCCTGCCTCCGCCCTGCCTTCCACTTCTCGCCACTGGTACACAGTTTTGAAAATCCTACACAAGGGATGAGAGGCAGGGAAATGACTCAGTTCTGCAGAGACAAGCCCTCTTGCCCAGACTACCTGACTATTCATGCGCTTAAATCCTGCTCTGAGCTTTCTTGGCAACTTTTGAAGTCGAGGGGAGATTTTCCCACACAAACTATGAGGTTGGCTCACAAGCTTTGTGACATCATTCTGTGACTCTTGGTTGAACTGCTGACCTCTCTTGGGAAGGGTTGGGTTTGAGGTGAGGTTAGGGGATCTGAAAACTTGCAGTCACTGAACATGCCTTTATGGTTTTACTCGTAGCGTTGCCAGTCTCCGCATGGGACCTGGAGTTCTCCCAGAATTATAAATCATCTCCAAACTGCAGAGATCAGTTCCCCTGGAGAAAACGGTTGCTTTGGAGGGTGGATTCTACGCCATTGGAGGGTGGATTCTACGGCATTATACCCTACTGAGGTCTCTCTCTTCCTAAACCCTACCCTCCTCAGGCTCCACCCCCAAATCTCCAGGAATTTCCCAACCTGGAGTTGGCAACCCTACGTATCATGTTTACTAAGCATTACAAAGATTGTGCTTTTCGCATGACCGGAAGGGGATATCTGAGAACACTCTGCTACATCATACAGCCGGAATGAGTACAGAATCAGGACATTTAAAAAATGATTTTAAAGAGACTAGATTGGATGTTCTTTTGTGACTTTGTTGTTGTTGTTCAGTCTCACAGTCGAGTCCGACTGTTTGCAACCCCATGGATCACATCACCGCCAGGCCTTCCTGTCCTCTGTCGTCCTCCGGAGTTTGCTCAATTTCAACACCTCATCCTTTGCCGTCCCCTAAAGGAGAGCCAGTTTGGTGTAGTGGTTATGTACATGGACTCTAATCTGGGAGAACTGGGTTTGATTCCCCCACTCCTCCACTTGCACCTGGCTGGATGACCTTGGGCATGCCATAGTTCTGATAAGAGCTGTTCTTGAAAAAGAGCAGTTTCTGTCAGAGCTCTCTCAGCCCCACCTACCTCACAGGGTGTCTGTTGTGGGGAAGGGAAGGGAAGGGAGTTTGTAAGCTGCTCTGAGACACCTTTGGGTAGTGAAGGGTGCGGTATAAATCCAATCTCTTCTTCTTTTTTCACCTTCAGTCTTTCCCAGCATCAAGGTCTTCTCCAGTGACTGCTCCCTGCTCATCTGGTGACCAAGGTATTTGAGCTTCAGCTTCAGTCTCTGGCCTTCCAGGGAACAATCAGGGTGGATTTCTTTTAGGACTGACTGATTTGATCTCCTTGCAGTCCAGGGGACTCTCGAGAGTCTTCTCCAGCACCATAATTTGAAAGCATCTATCTTTGGGGCTCGGCCTTCCTTACGGTCCAACTTTTGCAGCTATATATTACTACTAGGAATACCATTGCTTTGACCATACGGACTTTTGTTGGCAAGGTGACTTGCAACCCAGGTATCTCCTGTTGAATCTTTCACTGTTCTTCTTTTTTTATATATATAAAAATTTTATTTCAGTTTGTGCTTGATGACCTGATGTCTTTCAAACAGTGAATAAAAAATGTTCCATACGCAGCGAGTGAAATGATCTTGGATGTCATGAGAATGACAAATTCTGGTATACACAGTGAAGACTGTGTCAAAAACGTATTAGAAACTGGGCTATGAACTGGATTTTATCTCTTCACCCTGCTATGAAGAATCTCTGTAGCGGTGCTGAACAATGTAACAATCACACATGGAGACAGACGAACTAGAACAATGTTGTCGAATTGGCCGCACTTCTCAAATTCTGAGAAAAGGTAGGGGGTGGGAGCAATCACAAAATGATAGCTTTTGGGGGAGGGAGTAGGGGTTGCCGGGCCACTCTTGGGAGCAATCAGGCGGAGTGTCGTGCCGGTGCGTTGACATCACTTCCAGTAAAAACCAGAAGTGATGTCACAGGATGCTGTCGGATTTAGAAAAGGCTCTGTGGTGAAACCGTGGTGTTTTTTTTGAAAATCCAAGTGTGTCAGCGGGGTTTACCAAAAGTGATGTCGGCTTGCTGGCGTGATCTTGGCCCACACCTAGGGTTGCCACCTCTGGGCTGGGAAATTCCTGGAGATATAGGGGTGGAGCCTGTGGAGACCTTCGTTTGGGGGAGGACCTCATTGGGATATAATGCCATAGACACCACCCTTCAAAACAGCCATTTTCTCCAGGGGAACTGATCGTTGTAGTCAGCTGATGGTTGTAACTTTGGGTGATTTCCGGGCCCTACCTGGAGGGCTGGCTACCCTACACCCTTCAGTCTCCTCCCATCTCTTCCCACTAGCATTTCAGTTTGCCCTGGGAAGCCTACAGGAAAGAAATAAGGTTACCAGCTCTGGGAGCTGGAGATTTCGGGGTTGGAGCCTGAGGAGGGTGAGGTTTGGGGAGGAGAGGGGAGGACTTCAGTGGGGTAAAATGCTATAGAGTCCACCTTAGAAAGTGGCCGTTTTCTCCAGGTCAACTGATCTCTGTTGCCTGGAGATGAGTTGTAATAGTGGGAGATCTCCAGCCACTACCTGGAAATTGGCAACCCTGGGAAGAGAAGTTGTTCCGTTTCAGTTTCCAAAGAATGGGAAGAGTTTGCCGTGCTGCCATAAGGAAAGGCCATCAAGATCCAACTGGCCAGAGTGAGTAAGCGGTAAAATGTCATTCCAAGTGACTAAGAACCAGAGAAACTTTATTCCAAAATGAACATATTGGATAGATAGAGAGACAGGTGGTGAAGGAGACTTCTGGAAGAAGAAGAAGAAGAAGAAGAAGAAGAAGAAGAAGAAGAAGAAGAAGAAGAAGAAGAAGAAGAAGAAGAAGAAGAAGAAGAAGAGGAGGAGGAGGAGGAGGAGGAGGAGGAGGAGGAGGAGATTGCATTTATATCCTGCCCTTCACTACCTGAAGGAGTCTCAGAGTGGCTTATGATCCCTTTCCCTTCTCCTCCCCACAACAGACACCCGGTGAGGTAGGCAGGGCTGAGAGAGATCTTTTGAGAACCACTTTTGAGAGACCAGCTCTGAGAAAACTTGCGAATGACTCAAGGTCACACCAGCAGCTGCATGTGGAGGAGTGGGGAATCAAACCCGGTTCTCCCAGATTACAGTCCGTGTTCCTAACCACTACCCCAAACAAAAAGGTGGGAAAGCCTAAGAATAGCATTCTGGGAGACGCACAGGAAAGGATACATTAGACAGAGGAAGTAGGTAGGGTCTGACCTTCCTGTCTGACTGGCGTTCCACTTGCTGTCTTTCCTACAGGGCCTTCTTCTCTTCTCGTACACCAGACGTGGCATATTACAAGAGCCCAGAAGCTTGAGAAAATCCGTATCTACGTCCAAGTTGTGGACTCACAGTTCTGACACGCTTGCCCAGAATGAATGGAGCAGTTTGCTAAGTCATGCTGGTGGGGAGTGAGCCAATGCATTCTGTTTTGTTCTTCTGTTTCATTCCGGACTCTTCGGGGTTCCATCCCCACAAAGCAAGGGGGCACCATGTGGAAGCCATGGTGCCCCCCTCTCACCATGCTGGTGATCACACACCTGCAGCCATTTTGAAATAGGATTGCCCACGTCTAGAAGGTGGTTGGAGATCTCCTGGGATTTCGATCGATCTCCAGGTGACGGTAGGGTTGCCAGCCTCCAGGTGGTAGCTGGACATCTCCCACTATTACAACTGATCTCTAGGTGACAGACGTCAGCACACTCGGGCACATTCACACATGCAAAATAATGCCATTTCAGTCCACTTCAGCGACCATTTCCAAGTGGGTTTTGCCATTTCCCACAGGAAAATCCAGCTGCACAGGGCATTGAAAGTGGATCGAAAGTGCATGATTAATGTGTGTGAAAATGTTCATAGCATGACACTATTCTCTTGTTGTGTAGTGGGTTCAACGCATGAAGAACCAGGACACAGCGTGATTGTCAGATCATAACTTACTAGCACACACAACAGAACAGAGAATAACGGCCAGATGGCCATCTATATACAGTCCCCTTGGACCACCCCCAGGTCCCATTGGTGGGTTTGAGCTTCCCGCCAAGGTTCCTATTGGTGCCCTCTTGAGGTTTCAGGATCCTAGTCCCTATTGTCTCTGAGAGTCAAGCTCTGGTAAAGGTTGCTGGCGCCTAGTGGCAGTCAGCGGACATGACAGCTCTGTTGAAGTCCCACCCCTTCCCAAACCCCACCCTCCTCAGGCTCCACCCCCCAAATCTCCAGTTATTTCCCAACCCGGAGCTTGTGCTTGTGAACATGACATCACCTGGAAGTGACATCATCGCACTAGGCACGTCGCGGGGGTCTCTCTAGCATTCGGCCAAAAACTCTATGGTCACCAAAGAGTCTATGGTCACCAACAATTCTATGGTCACCAGAGGTGGTGTCATTGCCCCGGGCATGTTGGGCGCTACAGAGCTCTTTGGGGGTGGACTCCCCTGCTGGCCAGCTTGCCAGTGGGCAGATCAGGGGACCCAAAATTGGGGGGAACCCACCCCCATTGGGGTGGCAGCAACCCTACCCAGAGCTGGCAGCCCTAGGAGACAGAGATCAGATCCTCTGGAGAAAATGGCCACTTTGGAAGGTGGACTCTGTGGCACCCATTGAAGCCCCTCCCCTTCCCAAACCCCGCCCTCTTCAGGCTCCACCCCCAAATCTATCGGTATCTCCCAACCGGGAGGGAAATTCAGACATGACCTTTGACTAGCTTCCAGGAGTGGTGTGTTTTCTTCCTTAAAATTATTCTGGTAAGACAAGTCTTCGCTCAGGATCCAGTTCTATTTAACGGGAAGGAAAAGCCAGTGGCTGCGTTTATCCTCGTAACGGCAAAGACGCACGCCAGTCCCGTCCACTTTGTACTACATATATATTTAGCCAAGATGTTACTGTTTCCCATACACACAGCCACCCCTTTTCGTCTCCGGCGGCACCGACGCAGCGGATCAGGTGGCTGTTCGGCAACTTGTGTTTCCAAACGTCATTATTTATTAACATTTTCCATTCCATTCTTTGCTTTTAGGCTCACGTTACACCCGGCCCGGCGAAGATAAAAGCCTATAAAATGAGCCTCTCTCCCAACGCACTGAGGAAAGCTTCTGATGCTGTGAAGCTCATCGTGCCACTATTGCTGGCGTTTTATTTTTTTAATATTTATCAGCAAAGGCGCAGACTCTCCAGGTTACTTTTATTGTTATTTTTTGCAAAATCTTATATTGCACGTATGGAAAAATCGCAAGAAAGCTCATAATACGTCATCCAGTGTAGAAGAAGAAGAAGAAGAAGAAGAAGAAGAAGAAGAAGAAGAAGAAGAGGAGGAGATTGGATTTATACCTCGCCCTTCACTCCCCAAAGGAGTCTCAGAGCGGCTTATAAACTCCTTTCCCTTCCCCTCCCCACAACAGACACCCTGTGAGGTAGAAGAAGTAGAAGAGATTGGATTTATACCTCGCCCTTCACTGCCCAAAGGCGTCTCAGAGCGGCTTACAAACTCCTTTCCCTTCCCCTCCCCACAACAGACACCCTGTGAGGTAGAAGAAGAAGAAGAAGAGATTGGATTTATACCTCGCCCTTCACTCCCCGAAGGAGTCTCAGAGCGGCTTACAAACTCCTTTCCCTTCCCCTCCCCACAACAGACATCCTGTGAGGTAGAAGAAGAAGAGATTGGATTTATACCTCGCCCTTCACTACCCAAAGGAGTCTCAGAGCGGCTTACAAACTCCTTTCCCTTCCCCTCCCCACAACAGACACCCTGTGAGGCAGGTGGGGCTGAGAGAACTTCTGACAGAAACTGTCCTTGAGAGAACAGCTGTGCCAGAGCTTGTGACTGACCCAAGGTCACATCAGCAGGTGCAAGTGGAGGAGCGGGGAATCAAATCCGGTTCTCCCAGATAAGAGTCGGCGCACTTAACCACTACACCAAACAGTGTAGGGTTGTCAGGTCACCCCTGGACACCAGCCTGGTATGGTAAGGTTGCCATTTCCGGGTTGGGAAACTCCTGCAGATTTGGGGATGGAGCCTGGGGAGGACAGGGACCTCAGTGGGGTACGATACCACAGAGTCCCCCCTCCAAAGCATCCATTTTCCCCAGGGGAACTGTTAAGTATGAGACTTCAGTCAGCTCTTAGCATAAGAACATAAGAACATAAGAACATAAGAGAAGCCAATGTTGAATCAGGCCAATGGCCCATCTAGTCCAACACTCTGTCACACAGCGGCCAAAATATACCAGGTGCCATCAGGAGGTCCAGCAGTGGGGCCAGGACACCGGAAGCCCTCCCACTGCTGCCCCCTCCAGCACCAAGAATAGAGTGCATCACCTGCCCCAGACTGAGAGTTCCCATCTATACCCTGTGGCTAATAGCCACTGATGGACTTCTGCTCCATATGCTTATCTAATTCCCTCTTGAAACTGTCCATGCTTGTAGCTGCCACCACCTCCTGTGGCAGTGAATTCCATAACAAGTGATTCAGCTTTATTGGAACTTGACAGAAGAACAACACAAACAGGAGGGCGGAGAGCTCCCTTTTAAACTTTCCGGGCTTGACTAACCACACCCCCTAGTGGGTTAATAACCAATCATAACTCTTGCAGAAAGGCCAATAATTGTTGTTCCCTCCAAAACCTTTCCTAGGCTCTGACTGGTCTATTGCGCCAAATAGCCAATCAGAATGTTCAGTTTACGATACCTAGCTCATAGGGAGTCTTGAACGAAGCTTAGACATGCAGTACGTGTGCACAATACACCACAGGAACTGATCTCTGTAGTGCGCAGATGAACTGTAATGTATCGCCAGCTGGACTTGCATCTGTAGTCCAGCTAGATAAATGCATCACAGTCCCCGTCCACTTCTGCTATTAACACGTAATCATGAATTCAGGACACATTGAGCCAAGCCAACGCGCTGCCCCCATTCGGGACTGGCAGCAAAGTGACTTTTCGCACTTAAGAGAGTGTTGTTGTTTTATCAAGTGGGGCTGCCATCGCAGTGTCGCATGCGCCACCGCTCTGAAGAGAGGCAGATTGTGATTGTTTCAGCCAAGGACAAGAGAACAAAACCTCAAGCGGAGACTGGGCATTGTGATTCACCAGCAGGCCGTAGCCCTGGAAATAGGGTTGCCAGCTCCTGTCTTAGAAATTCCTGGAGATCTGGGAGGGCAGCCAGGGGAGGGGCAGGGTTTGTGAAGGCAAGGGACCGTAGTGCCGTACAGTCCGCCCTGTAAACCAGCCATTTTCTCCGGGGCAATATAAGAGAATTTCAATAAAACAGAAAGCTGCGGTCACACAGTGGTCGAATCTGCATTTGCATTTTTTTTAAATCGGTTTCGTGCTGCTGTGACGCCGTCAAGCATAGAGAAAGACAGCGGCCAAATCTGCATTTGTCTTTCCCACCAGTGTCCCCGTCTTTTGACTCCGTCTTCTAAAAAGTTGTCCACATTTGGTGTTGTTTTCACGCCTCGACAGTGCTGGCATACTTTCGCACATCCACATATGTTTATCGTCCTTTCGGGGCGGCTCCACTGTCGTTGCACCTCCGCACTGCTTTAAAAGAATCTTCTCCAAACAACATTCAAACAAGCACAGAGAAAGACGGCGTCACAGCAGCCCGCAACTGGTTTAAAAACGCAAATGCAGATTCGACCTTTTAAAGACAGCGCCACAGCAGCACGAAACTGATTTTAAAATGCAAATTCAGATTCGACCACACACTAAATAATCCACTTTCAATACACTTCCAGTGCACTTTCCAACTGGATTTTACTGTGACCCATTCTGCATCTAGCATTCGCTCCATTGTTTTACCAAACCCACACTGGAACAGAAAAAGACGCAGCTCAAAACCACATTCTTCTTCTTCTTCTTCTTCTTCTTCTTCTTCTTCTTCTTCTTCTTCTTCTTCTTTGTCGCTGCTGTTGTCATCATCATCATCATCACAACCTTTATTGGCATATATCGAAATACAGGTAGAAGCAATAAACAGATAGGGAGGTAACAAGGAAAATTGAGCCAATCATACGCATCCAGACATTACGCAATCGATCCTTGATTACCAGATTTAGGAATAAGGCTACCTTTTCAGTTATTTCGGGTGACGAATCATTCAGAAGACGGCGCACCTTCAAAGCAGTGTTCCCTCTAAGCTGAGTGAGTGTGAGCTAGCTCACAGTTTTTTTAGCCTCCGGCTCACACATTTTTGCCTAAGGTCAGGAAGGAGGGCTCCAGAGCAAACTGGTTTATGCAGCAGCCGAATTGCTCGCTCACAACTTTAATGGCAGCAGCTCACAAGGGTAGAATTTTTGCTCACAAGACTCCGCAGCTTAGAGGGCGCATTGCTTCAAAGTATCCGGGCCAACCTATCATATTAGATAAAACTGGGTCTAAAAAAATAGAACTTATATCATCCTATTGGGAACAATACAGTAATATATGGAAGACCGAGTCAACTTGATTTAGGCAAAACCACATTCAAATACCCTGGGCCAACACTGTACTGACTGCAGAGTCACCCTTAACCAACCGTAAAACGGCCCTAAATCCAGGACTATTTTTGGGCAGGAACACACAGGAACGGAGTTCCAGCTGGCTCCCGAGTTGGCACACCCAGGAAGAGCTTATTAGCATAACAGGCCACACCCAACAGCAGAAAATCATTAGGATTGGCTACATCAGGGGTGTGTGGCCTAACATCTAAAGGAGTTCCTGCTACAAAAAAGCTCTGAGTTTTGACAACAAACAAGGTAAATAGAATAAGAAGCAAAAGGTGGGTGTGGCTGGATGACCCCACTTCTGGTGACATGGGGGTGTGGCCTAATATGCTAATGAGCTGTGCTGTCGGGGGTGTGGCCTATTATGCTAGTGAGTTACTGCTGGGCTTTTTCTACAAAAAAGAACCCTGCCTAAATCTATGCAGATAGCACCACAAAATCCAGAGATCAAAGGAAGTGAAACCGGCATGCAGTGTGAAGGGTTCAATAAAATCCGACAATCAAAGAAAGCGAAACTGGCATACAATGTAGAGGGGAATTTCTGTTCCAGTGTGGGATTGGTAAAACAGCAGAGCAAATGCTAGATGCAGAATGGGCCATCCTCATGAACTGGCAAAATCCAGTTGGAGAGTGCATTGAAAGTGGACTGAAAGTGGATTATTTCGTGTGCCTGGCCACAGCCAAAAAGTAATATATCATAAATCGCAACATGTAAAGAAGTAATATCCACGGTACTACAAAGTCAGCATTAGAAAACAACATCAAAAGTAAAGCGATTCCAGACACAAATAAATATTAAGCTGACATGAACAGTCTTAGCAAACATAAGACACTTATCAAATGTCCATAAATACTCCAAAGGAGGCTCAATAAGGTGGCAAGTGAGTTAAGATATTAGGAAGAGAGAGCTGAATCTTTTTATCCCAGTCAGAAGGAGGGATGTTGTTGGTCTCTAAGAGTTGCTGGTCTCAGATCAAACTGTCCCCCAGAGACATGAGTGTGTGAGAGAGAATAAAATAGGGCTTAAAGGTAAAGGTTCCCCTTGCTCGAAAACCAGATGAATTCGACTCACGGGTGCGTTGCTCATCTCCATTTCCAGGCCGAAGAGCCAGCGCTGTCCACAGACTTCTCCGTGGTCATGTGGCTGGCATGACTAGATGCCGAGGCGCATGGAACGCTGTTACCTTCCCATTGAAGCAGTACGTATTGATCTACTTGCAATGTCTTGCTTTCAAACTGCTAGGTTGGCAGGAGCTGAGGCCAGAGACGGGAGCTCACTCCGTCACACAGCACTCGGGTCTCGAATTGTCGAACTACCAGCCTTCCCATCTGCAGCTCAGCATCTTAACCCAGAGAAAAGTAAACTGTTGTAAGTCTGCTGAATCCCTCTGGGTGGGTACAGTCTGTCTCTGGGGACCTGATACGGGTTAGTGCATCTACTGCTGTGTAGAAATGCCTCCTTCTTGTGGCCTCCGTTTGTGTTGTACCTGTATCTTGGTAAATAAGGCAATTATATATATGTATCATAAAACTCTGTGTTCTCTCCTCCAAAAGGAACCGGCACAGACAGAACTGACCTGGGAACTTCTTGTCTCTCGGAGATGTAGGGAGTATAGGGGTGTGTCACACTATTTCACATTCAAAGTAATAATCCTAAACGGGTTGCTTGGTTTTTTCCCCTTCCTTCTTCGGCCCCACGATGACATAACAGTCTCCCCAGGGCGGTACGCCTGGCCTCCTCACTTTTTCGATCTTCAGGAGGCAGCTGAAGACGGTTTTCTTGAGGGCTGCATTTGGTCAAAGCAGTCCTAAATGGTGATTTTAAATTTTGGTTTTATGTATATTTAACGCCAGGGCTTTCTTTTCTTTTTTCAAAGAGGTGCCAGAACTCTCAAGAGAGAAACGAAGCTTTCAGTCTGTGTCCTAAAAACTCATGGACTTTTAAACATTTCAAAAAGAATTTTGTCAAAGAGGTTCCGGAATGCCGTTCCGGCACGTTCCCCCAGGGGGAAAAAAAGGCCTTGTTTAACGTAATCTGTTTTATGTATTTTATTTATATCGTAAGCTGCCTTGAGCTCCCGAAGGAAGAAAGGGAGCTGATGAACGGTTTTAAACAAATATAAATAAGTAAATAAAGGTTGTCGTCCACCAAACCCCACTGAAGAGATCCAAGCTTACATCAGACAAGATCACCTCATGTGAAGAAGAAACCTTTGGCACCGTCTCCATAAAAGGCACAAGAATTCCGCCGAGTCTGTTTGCTTGAGAAAACAAGGAGGGGGAAAATGTCACCGTTCCCGAAAGGTAACCCAAGTTGAATTGCCGCTAGCTGAGCAGTTTCGTAAATAAAAAGCATAACTTCTTAACCTCAATTACTGCCGAAGATTGTAATAGCAGATCGTAATAGGGCTGAGAACAAAAAAGGCTGAGGAGACCACACAGGAAGGGTACGGAAAAGACAATGATCAGGACAAAGGATTTTGACGGTTATCATCCGGGTAAGGAGTCCAAGAATTCCTGGTTTTGTTTGCTTTAGAGAATTTAAAAAAAAAGATTAATGAAAGGGAGGAATATCGAGAAATTGAATGAAACGGAACAATTTGGGTGTGCAAGAGGCTTAAAGGGGGAGATTAGATACAATAAGCTGAGAAAATGGTAGGTCTTAAAAGGGATGAGGTACAGCTATGTCGGAGGTCTCGGCAACAAAACCATTGTTTTCTCTGCCGAAGCTTAAATTCAAACTAAATTCAAAAGGAGGCAAAATTAATTAGAATAACAGCAGTCATGCCTTGGGAAGAGGGATTCTGTTTTGCAGGGAAGTAAAGGTTAAAAGGTTTCCCTGACTTGTATGGCAAGCTTGATCTCTCCAAATTTCAGAAGCTAAGCAGGGTCGGCCCTGGTTAGTACTTGGATGGGAAACCACCAAGAAGGTCTACCGTAGCTATCCGGGGAATACGTAGGATTTCTACATCTCTTGCCTTGAAAACCCATGGAAAATTTAGCACACAGGAAAATGAAGAAGAAGAACAGGAGGAGAGATTGGATTTATACCCTGCCCTTCACTCGGAGTCTCAGAGTGGCTTACAAACTCCTTTCCTCCCCACAACAGACACCCTGTGAGGCAGCTGGGGCAAAGAGAGCTCTTGAGAGAACTGCTCTTGAGAGAACAGCTCCGAGAGAACTGTGGCTTGGCCAGGGTCATCCAGCAGCTGCAAGTGGAGAAGTGGGGAATCAAATCCAGTTCTCCCAGATTAGAGTCCGTGCACTTAAACACTACACCAAACTGGCTCTCCTTGGTCAACTTTTACAGTGGAGTGCGGAAAGAGAGCCAGAAAAATCTTAGCGCTGCTGAATATATATTCCATGCGGTTTTTAGGATAGCTAAGTGAAGCAGAGGTGCCTGAATTTTAAATATTTTTGTGGGGCTTTTATTTGCTCACAGTAAAATGCCTGGAGGTTTGTGGGTGGGGCCTGGGGAGGGCGGGGTTTAGGGGGGACAGGGACCTCAGTGGGGCTCAATGCCATAGAGTCCACCCTCCAAAGCATCTTTTTTCTCCAGGGGGAACTGGTCTCTGTAGCCTGGAGCAGTGTTCCCTCTAAGCTGAGTTAGTGTGAGCTAGCCCCCAGTTTTTTAGCCTCCAGCGCACAGATCTTTGTCTTAGCTCAGGAAGGATGGCTCCAGAGAGCAAACGAATTTATGCAGCAGCCAAATTGCTCACTCACCGCTTTCATGCCAGTAGCTCACAAAGGAGAATTTTTGGTCAGAAGACTCCGCGGCTTAGAGGGAACATTGGCCTGGAGATCAGTTGTAACTCTGGGAGGCCTCCAGGTTGCACCTGGAAGTTGGTAACCATAGCAATGGAGCATGCCCTATGAGCTTGCCTGTCTTTTCCAGCAAAGGCCCTGCTCTGTGGCCCCCTTCAGAGACAAGGTCCGTGGCCACCAGAGACAGGGCCAGCCAGGTCTTCTGCTTCGACACGAGATCTTCCATGGGAAGACTAATGCCCACCACCCCCGCTTGCTAGGGTGGAGAGGAAAATGGAGAGGGGAATCGGTTTTTGCCCTGTGCCGTGCAGCATCACTTCTGGCACACTGACATCGCATCACGTCACACTGGAAGGTGCAGGACAGAGCGTTGCCAGATCCCACAGTGGAAGCGTGGGTCCCCTGCTGCCAGGCCCTGCCCCACCAGCCGCCAATCAGCTGGCTGGTAGGAGGCGTTACCAATAGAAAGAAGAGGGCCTAGACCATGTTGCCAGCATCGCACAGGAAGTGATGTCATCACACCAGCGACTTCTGGGCAACGCTCTGATATACGGGGAAATCTCTATGGTAGAAGCCGGTTTTACCATAGAAGTTTTGTCCAAATACCAGAGCGGAGTATTCGTAACATAAATAAAATAAAAAATAAAGAAATTTGTATAATTGCAAATGTCTTGAAGCAACCTTGCTAACTCTCATTTAATGAGCATGACCAAACTTCCTTCCTTCCTTCCTTCCTTCCTTCCTTCCTTCCTTCCTTCCTTCCTTCCTTCCTTCCTTCCTTCCTTCCTTCCTTCCTTCCTAACATAAGAGAAGCCAATGCTGGATCAGGCCAACAGCCCATCCAGTCCAACACTCTGTCACACAGTGGCCAAAAATACCAGGTGCCATCAGGAGGTCCACCAGTGGGGCCAGCCCTCCCACTGTTGCCCCCCCCCAAGCACCAAGAATACAGAGCCTCACTTGCCCCAGACTGAGAGTCCCTATCTATACCTTGTGGCTAATAGCCACTGATGGACATCTGCTCCATATGTTTATCCAATTCCCTCTTGAAGCTGTCCATCCTTATAGCTGCCACCACCTCTGGTGGCAGTGAATTCCAACTTCCTGCCTCCCTCCCTCCCATCATCTCACCAACCCTTCTGAAATGTAAGCTTTTTTAATTTCTTTTTAAATGTGCTACAATCTCTGCCTCCCCAGGTATTCAGGAGTCCTCTGCTGTAACCTCCTGTAACGGCAATCCTTCTGGATGACATTTACGCTCAGACCCGTGAAGGAGAACAGGGCTCGGGAAGGCTGATAATCCATCACGCCAATTAGGCAACGAAGAGGGGAGGCTGGCGATAAGGGGAGGGTGTTTTGGTTCCATTACCTGAGAGGTCAAGGAAAATATCCTTGGAGTCGAAGAGCCCGTCCACCTGGGTTGTTGCTTAACTTCAGGGTAGCCGAAATAGCTGAGTAGGCGAGCAGACTGCAAACGCTGCAAAAGTGAGGTTTTTAAAAAATTATTTTTATTTTACTTTTTATTTTGTGACGTCGGTGGCCCCCCCAACTTATTTAAAGCCACACCCCCGAATTACAAAATCCTGGCTACAGCCCTGAGACCACCAGTGCAAAACCTGCATGGCCTTCACCCTCTCTGGGTCACAGTTACCCATTTTTACACTCGCAAGTCTGGTAGTAGATTACATTAAGTCCCGCAGGGCCCAGATGGAAGTTGGCAGAGGGTTCCACCACGTCGGGGACAAGGCTGAGAAAGCCCTGGCTCTGGTTGAGGACAGTTTTGGGGCCTGGAATCACCAGCAAACTGCTCTCAGGGAGATGGCTTCTAGGAAGATGTTATGTATTGTGTCTGAAACAATGCCTGAGCTTCAACTCAAACCATCCTAGGTTGGTATCGTAAAATGCACATTCTGATTGGCTGCTCTGCACAGTAGACCAATCAGAGCATAAGAAAGGTTCTGGAGGGAACTGAAATCATTGGTCCATATGTAGACATTTTAATTGGTTATTAACTCACTTGAGGGCGGGGTTATACTCGCCCAGAAAGTTTAAAAGAGAGCCGTCTGCTCTGTCATGTTCGAATAAAGCTGAATCAATTGTTAAGAGCTGACTGACGTCTCATACTTCACAGAAGAGTTCAGGCTTGATGTGATCTGGAACCCGCTGATTTGTCTTTCCGGTGGTCCACAGTACCCATAAACTCTCGTCCAACACCACATTTCAAAGGAATCTACTTTCTTCCTGTCAGCTTTCTTCATCATCTGGGACTACTGTGGCATGAAGTAACTTAATCTTGGTCGGCAGCAACACATCCTCACCCTTCAGGATCTTTTCATCCTCACCCTTCAGTTTGGGTGTGGGAACCAGTTTGGTGTAGAGGCTAAGTGCGTGGACTCTAATCTGGGAGAATCGGGTTTGAT
Organism: Gekko gecko; assembly: GCA_029375565.1. Lineage (NCBI taxonomy): Eukaryota > Metazoa > Chordata > Lepidosauria > Squamata > Gekkonidae > Gekko > Gekko gecko. Next base: position 340,128,535 of record JAPDNY010000001.1, on the reverse strand, counting down.
TCCCCCACTCCTCCACTCATAGCTGCTCGATGACCTTGGGCAAGCCATAGTTCTGTCAGAGGTGTTCTGGAAAGAGCAGTCCTAGAAAGAGCTCTCTCAGGCCCACCTACCTCACAGGATGTCTGTTGTGGGAAGGACATTGTAAGCTGCTCTGAGACTCCTTCAGGTAGTGAAGGGTGGGGTATGAATCCAATCTCCTCCTCCTCCTCCTCCTCCTCCTCCTCCTCCTCCTCCTCTTCTTCTTCTTCTTCTTCTTCTTCTTCTTCTTCTTCTTCTTCTCCTTCTCCTTCTTCTTCTTCTTCTTCTTCTTCTTCTCCCCCTCCTCCCTGGCTACCTTTCTCAGTCTCAGCCTCAATCAATGGTGACACAGACAGATGTCTAAACTGGCTTTGAAGAAAATCCCACACTGAACACATCCACACTGTACCACACACAGGATCTTGTGCCTATGAAATTTATTTAGAGGACTGATTTTTCTTAGCTCCCCCGCCCCTCTCTCTTCTCGAGTCTATATTGCTGTTCAGAGGAGGGAAAAGCAATTACCGATACAAGACGGCCACTTTGACGCTCTGTTCCACAAGCGGTCGGCAGACCTGAAATCTTCCTCTTGTAGAACACTGCATTTCCTGATTACTACATCGTCGAGTGTCATGTTAGAGAAATATTAGCTGTGGCCGGTCTCTCAACTTGCACCGTCAGCACTTCAGGCCGAGTACCAAGAATCATGGATTAAAGATTGTGTTTCAGTATCACTTGACGTTAAGTTAAAACAAAAAAGAAAAAGAAAACATTCTGGGATTTGTATCTGAAGTAGTGAAGGACAGTTGCTAGGAGAATAACAGAAGCGCCTGTAGGAATGTGAACTGACAGCTGGCTATTGAAACACAAGGATTTAATATTTTTTTTTTAACCATATACAACCATATACAGAACAAAGTTATTTCACATAATTTCCAGAAAAGCATCAACAAGCTTACATCAGCACTGAAAAATTTTCAATTAAATTGAACTAAAAATATATCATATCTTGGTACAGGGAACGGAACGGAACGGAACGGAACGGAACGGAACAGAACAGAACAGAACAGAATAGAATAGAATAAATTGTGGTCAAAGACCATTAATCATAAGAATACATTCTCATAACAACCAAAGAGGTTCATTCCAGCCCAGAAAATATGTTTAGTCACGAAACCTTAAAATAGGTACGAAATATAACAATCCAAAAAATCCAAGATAAATCTAAAATGTCGAGTGTATGTAAAATGATTATGAGTCATACAAATAAAAAACTATACTTCTTACTGTGGAATTTTACCAAATGGAAGCAGACGTTGGCTATTAGTCTGGAGACAGTCGGATTTTCATCAATTAAAAGTCCAGGCAGGTCTTATCTGCATCTACTGATGGTCTGTCTAAAAATGGGGATATAAACTTATCCCTATAAACTTGGTGGAACGGGCACTGAAAGAACATATGAACCATCATTTTCATTTCTCCAATAGAGCAAGGGTATATGCAGATGATACCAGTCTAATGGCAGAAAGTGAAGAGGACCTGAAGAGCCTCTTGCTCAGGGTAAAAGAGGAGAGTGCAAAAGTTGGCTTGAAACTCAACATCAAAAAAACTAAGATCATGGCGTCTGGCTCCATCACTCCTTGGCAAACAAAAGGGGGAGTCATGGAAGCAGTGACAGACTTCACGTTCCTGGGATCCAAGATCACTGCAGACAGTGACTGAAGCCATGAAATTAAAAGAGGCCTGCTCCTGGGGAGGAAAGCAATGGCCAACCAAGACAGCATAACAAAAAGTAGAGATGCCACCCTGCCAAAAAAGTCCACATGGTCAAAGCGACAGTATTCCCAGTAGTCATGTATGGCTGCGAGAGTTGGACCATAAGGAAGGCCAAGTGCCAAAGAATAGATGCTTTCGAATTACAGTGCTGGAGAAGACTCTTGAGAGTCCCTTGGACTTCAAGGAGATCAAATCAGTCAATCCTAAAAGAAATCAACCCTGACTGTTCCCTGGAAGGCCAGAGACTGAAGCTGAAGCTCAAATACTTTGGCCACCAAACGAGAAGGGAGCATTCTCTGGAGAAGACCCTGATGCTGGGAAAGATTGAAAGTCAAAGAAGAAGGGGATGGCAAAGGATGAGATGGTTAGACAGTGTTATCGATGCAATGAATGTGAAATTAAGCAAACTCCAGACCACGATGGAAGACAGGAGGACCTGGCGTGATGTGGTCCACGGGGTCGCGAAGAGTCGGACTCAACTGTGCGACTGAACAACAACAACAAACACAGGGAATTATTTGGGATAATATTTTTTTTGCCATATAACTAATTAGAGGAAATAATACAGCTACATTTTTTAAAAATTGTATGTTTCAGGAGGTAGGTTAGAAGTCTGAAAAGCTAATATACTCAAAGTAAAATATTCCCAAATTTGGGAATACCATTGTTGAATTGTAGCTATGTGTTTCCCTATCCACTTTATAGCGATTACTGTCTTAGCTGCGGATCATAAAATTGCTATAAATTCCATTTTTTGTACAAGACAAGGATGCTTGATTGCTTCTGGAAATCAAAGGCTTGCCAATAATGCAACAAACCTCTCCGTTCCAAATCTGTGACTTGCTCCATGGAATGAATCACAAATCTCAGCTTCCCGTAAAATATATCTGTGCTGCCTCACCTCCACTCTCTCCATTTATTAACTCAAATTTGCATCACCGGCCAAACTGCTATTTGGGTTCTTTTTGTACCAAAACTATGTCCAGTGGGGTGGCCAACGGGCCAGGAGAAGAAAATGTCACATCCCTTTGTGGTGGTGGAAAGTGTGGTCAAGTCGCAGTTGACTTATGGCAACTATGTTGGGTTTTCAAGGCAAGAGCTATTCAGAGGTGGTTTGCCACTGCCTGCCTCTGTGGAATGAGCCTGGACTTCCTTGGCCTAACCAGAGCTGACCCTGCTTCACTTCCGAGACCTGACACGCCTGGGCTATCCAGGTCAGGTCAAGTGACATTCAAAGGTGGGTTGTCATCGCATGCCTCTGTGTAGCCACCCTGATTTCCCGGGAGGTTTCCCATCCAAGTACTAACAACAGCTGATTTTGCTAAGCAGCCAGGTTCTGACAAGATTGGGCTAGCCAGGTTCATATAGGTCAGCGCCATGCCCTCTAATAAGGGTTTAACTGAAGAGATGGTCAACTGAAGCTTCCCATGACATGAACCTCAGCTGATAATTGCTGCCAATCCAACTGATATTAAAGGGAGAGCAAGAGGGATTAGTTTGAAAGCTGGCAATCTTAATGTCTTGTCATAAGAACATAAGAAGAGCCCTGCTGGATCAGACCAGGGGTCCATCTAGTCCAGCATCCTGCCTCACACAGTGGCCAACCACTTCCTCTGGAGGGCCAATAATTGGGGGTAAAGGCCGAGGCCTTCATAAGAACATAAGAAGAGCCCTGGTGGATCAGACCAATATTCCATCTAGTCCAGCATCCTGTCTCACACAGTGGCCAACCAGTTCCTCTAGAGGGCCAACAACAGGGCAGAGAGGCCGAGGCCTTAATAAGAATATCAGAAGAGCCCTGCTGGATCAGACCAGGGGTCCATCTAGTCCAGCATCCTGTCTCACACAGTGGCCAACCAGTTCCTCTAGAGGGCCAACAACAGGGCAGAGAGGCCGAGGCCTTAATAAGAATATCAGAAGAGCCCTGCTGGATAAGACCAGGGGTCCATCTAGTCTAGCATCCTGTTGCACACAGTGGCCAACCAGTTCCTCTGGATGGCCAACAACAGGGCACGGAGGCCTCGGCCTTCATAAGAATGTAAGAAGAGCCCTGGTGGATCAGACCAATAGTCCATCTAGTGCTAGTTCAGCATCCCATCTCACACCGTGGCCAACCAGTTCCTCCAGAGGGCCTACAACGGGTCATAGAGGCCGCGGGCCTTCATAAGAACATCAGAAGAGCTCTGCTGGATCAGACCAGTAGTCCATGTAGTCCAGCATCCTGTCTCACACAGTGGCCAACCAGTTCCTCTGGAGGGCCAACAACAGGGCAGAGAGGCCGAGGCCTTCAGAAGCACATAAGAAGAGCCCTGCTGGATCAGACCAGGGGTCCATCTAGTCCAGCATCCTGTCTCACACAGTGGTCAACCAGTTCCTCTAGAGGGCCAACAACAGGGCAGAGAGGCCGAGGCCTTCATAAGAGCATCAGAAGAGTCCTGCTGGAACAGACCATTGGTCAGTCTAGTCCAGCATCTTGTCTCACAGAATGGCCAGCCAGCTCCTCTAGAGGGTCAACAACAGGGCAGAGAGGCCGAGACCCTCCCCAATGTTGCCTTCTGGCACTGGGATTCAGAAGTTTACTGCCACTGAATATGGAGGTTCCTTTCACTCACCATGTTCCATTTTATATTGTGCTGCAGAACACAAAATGATTTCCAAAAAAATAGCAATGTCAGCGTATACTGAAGCACAATTTTGAGGGGAGAGGAATAAAACTCATTGCAAATTCAGGTAATTGCGAGAAAGACAAATTGGCAACTGCCGAGCCTCCTAAGGCTGATTTCAGTTTTATGTCCTGTGTTCAGACAGTACTCATTAAATCGGCGCGAAACTCTTTCTGTGCGTCAAGTAAGGTGAATAATAAATACTGAACAAATGCGTACTACATAAAGTTTTATATCATGTTCTGTTTGCACAATTTACGCAGCTCTCCAGACACGGCTGTCGCTAAACAAATGTTGAAAGAACAATAAATACAGCTGTTCTCCGGGGTCTGCGGAACATATGGGACAAATGTGCACTGCGAGGAGACAGCGCTCACATTAATCTTTTCTTTTTCATGCCACGTATTTCTCACCCTTATCGACGCTTCCGGAAGATCAAATGTGCCTTTCCGGCTTCTGATGTTGCGCCCGTAATCTTTAAACCCTCTACTAAAGATGGACCCATTGAGGTGACTTTGATAAGCGGCGTAGGCAGGGCTGGCCCGAGGGTTTTTTGTGCCCTAGCCGGGGCTACCTTCTGGCGCCCCCCCTGCGTGCACCCAATTACAGGGTTGCCAACCTCCGGGGGGGGCTGGAGAGAAGGAACCCCCTCCTGTTCCTGCAGGGCCCGCCTTCCGTCTGCAGGGTGCGCTGGCAAGCCAGGGAAGGGGCAGGGGGTTTTGGCGGGGCTTCTGGTGGGGGCGGGGGCCTTTTGCCGCCCCTAAGGGCCGGCGTGCTCTAGGCGAATGCCTAGTTCGCCTAGTGAGCAAGCCAGCCCTGGGCATAGGTTCAGTGTTCTTTTGTTTCGTGGGATCCAACCCGACAGATGGGAAGCTGTTTTCGCTGGATGCTTGAGGCATTCCTAGCATCTGGGAATTCCCAGTGTGGATGAGCTGACAGAAAAAAGGTCTTGCTATGGGGTTCTCTCTAACTTGGCATATTGTGTGTCAACGGCCCGGAAGAGAGCGAAGTCTCAGCAAATCCCCAGGCCGCTGGAGAAACTGCTCTACCGCTGCTTTGGGAAGCAACGAAGCTATAGTACTGACATGGTTACCTGGAGAGTCATATAACGAGAAGAACACAGCGCACATTAAAAAGTAGCAAAGAATAAAAAAAAACCCGTGAGCTGAATTCCCCGAAAAATATCTATCCATAAAATCTATCCATAAAATCCATAGGGGTGCAGATTAGAGCTCAGGAGTCCTTGCCCAATGTTGAAGTGATACAAAAATATTATCTTAAAAGGAGATGGAATGAGACTCTCTGTAGTTGTTCTGTGTTCCGAGGGAGGACCAGAAGTCTGAAACGCTGGGAAAAATTACCTAGGAAAAGTGTTGGGCTTTTTGGATATTTATACTGTTTGGTGTAGTGGTTAAGTGTGTGGATTCTAATCTGGGAGGACCGGGTTTGATTCCCCACTTCTCCACTTGCAGCTGCTGGATGACCTTGGGCAAGCCGTAGTTCTGGCCAGTGTTCCCTCTAAGCTGAGTTAGTGCGAGCTGGCTCACAGTTTTTTAGCTGCTGGCTCACACATTTTTGTCTCAGCTCAGGAAGGATGGCTCCAGAGCAAACGAATTTATGCAGTGGCCAAATCGCTCGCTCACAACTTCAATGCCAGTGGCTCACAAAGTAGAATTTTTGCTCACAAGACTCCACAGCTTAGAGGGAACATTGGTTCTGGCACAGCTGTTCTCTCAAGGGCAGTTCGCAAGAGAGCTCTCTCAGCCCCGCCTCCCTCCCAGGGTGTCTGTTGTGGGGAGGGGAAGGGAAAGGAGATTCTAAGCCACTCTGAGACTCCCTTGGGTAGTGAAGGGCAGGGTATAAATCCAATCTCCTCCTCCTCCTCCTCCTCCTCCTCCTCCTCCTCCTCCTCCTCCTCCTCCTCCTCTTCTTCTTTTCTTTGGCTTCTTCATTTTCCTATGATGGGTTATACGGATAGATTTATTCCAGACAATAAATGCATTTCACTTTGATGACGTCTCCTTCGTGAATATTTTGTGGGAAATTCAGCTCAGAGTTGGGTTTTTTTGGGTTATTCTTTGCTACCTGGAGAGTCAGGCCCCGGGAATGGATTCTACAGTGGCCCTTGGGCACACGCCTTAGGTGGGAAATCTGCAGGAAATCATCCCCTCCTCCGTCCTGCACGATTGGAAGAGCCTTTTGCTTCCAATTGGGGTGGAGCCTGAGGAGGGGAAGGGGAGGGGCCTCAGCAAGATATAATGCCAGACACCCTGTCTCTCTCTCTCTCTCTCTCTCTCTCTCTCTCTTTGGTGAGCATTTGTGTGCGTGTATGCCTGGAAGTCACGGTTGACTTCTGGCAACCCCTAGTGGGGCTCGGATGTTTCAGAGAGGTGGCTTATTATTTCCTGCCTCCGTGTCCCAGCCCTGGTATTCCTTGGAAGTCTCCCTCCCGAGTACTCGCCAGGGTCGGCCCTGCTGAGCTTCCGAGATCTGACAAGATCGGGCTTGCCTGGGCTACCCAGGTCCAGGCCGCCCTCTGTTTTCTCCAGGGAGCTGATCCCTGTCATCGGGAGACAGTGGCAGATTAACCCTTAAGCAGACTCAGCACGTGCTTAGGGCGCCAGGGCCAAAGGGGGCACCACAAAGTTGGGGAAAGGGTGAAAAAATGTAGAAAAAAATGCCTTTCAGGTCATGAATATTGGAACCTTGATACGTTTAACTTGTGAAATATTAAAATAGAGGTTGTCTTGCATTTTCGTAGGACTTTATGTAGCCAAAGCTTGGCTTAGTTTGCACAGTATATTGTGTTGTCGTGTGAGTAAATTTTTGTATTGCTGCAACCTGCATTGTATATCTGGTCAGACAGGTCAACAACTAAAAGGGACGGGGTCAGTGTGGAAAGGAGGGGGTCACCGAGATTGGTCAGGGCTGCTTAGGGCACCAGGGAGCCTTAATCCGCCCCTGACTGGAGATCAGTAATTCCAGGGGATCTGCAGCCCCCCCCTGGAAGTTTGCAATCCTACTCCTATAAGATCAGACAAAAGCCATCCCAGCCTCAAAATCTGTATGTGTCACTCGTGGCATGCCATCTTCTTCACCTAGGGTTCCCAGGTGCCCCCTGGCCACCAGCAGGAGATGAGGATGTAGGGTCAATGGTGTACCAAGGGCAGGATGGTAGGTATGGTCCAGGCAATAAGGGGGTGCAGGCAATAAGGGGATGCCTACTCTAGAGAATGAGTGTGGGGGTCTTGTGGTCTCAAAAAACCACCCCTTTCCCCCAACCAGACGCCACCTAGGCACTCCGGCACCAGGGACTTTGCCTGTTTAGAAAACACAAACAGTTTGGTGTTGTGGTTAAGTGTGCAGACTCTAATCTGGGAGAACTGGGTTTGATTCCCCACTCCTCCACTCACAGCGGCTGGATGACCTTGGGTAAGCCATGGTTCTAATAAGAGCTATCCTTGAAAGAGCAGTTTCTGTCAAAGCTCTGTCAGCCCCACCTCCCTCACAGGGTGTTTTTTGTGGGGAGGGGAAGGGAAAGGAGTTTGTAAGCCGACCTGAGACTCCGAGGGAAGGGTGGTGTATAAATGCAATCTTCTTCTCCTTCTCCTTCTCCTTCTCCTTCTCCTTCTCCTTCTCCTTCTCCTTCTCCTTCTCCTTCTTCTTCTTCTTCTTCTTCTCCTTCTCCTTTTCCTTCTCCTTCTCCTTCTCCTTCTCCTTCTCCTCCTCCTCCTCCTCCTCCTCCTCCTTCTCCTTCTCCTTCTCCTCCTCCTCCTCCTCCTCCTCCTCCTTCTCCTTCTCCTTCTCCTCCTCCTTCTTCTTCTCCTCCTCCTCCTCCTCCTTCTCCTTCTTCTTCTTTTCCTTCTCCTTCTCCTCCTTCTCCTTCTCCTTCTCCTCCTCCTCCTCCTCCTCCTCCTCCTCCTCCTCCTCCTTCTTCTACTTCTCCTTCTTCTCCTTCTCCTCCTCCTTCTCCTCCTCCTCCTCCTCTTCCTCCTCCTCCTCCTCCTTCTTCCTGGTTTCCCCTACCCTTGATATCCTTTTTTTTTAAGCCCGCCCTTCCTTGGGGAAGCACGGGGTGGGGGGGTTGGATGCAGCTTGGGAGACACTCCCATCGTCTCTGTGCCCTCGGTGCTCAACAGGTCTCCCTCACCAAATCTCAAACACATTCCCCACCTTCTGTTAAAATAAATACAAGTTTTCTCTTCCTCCGTCCTCCTTCGTCGGATGCATCCTCCTTTCTAACAGTCCCGATCCTTCTTGGGTTTGCTCACAAGGAAGCCCCATTATTTGCTGCTGCCACCACCCCCAGCACCAATGCTCCCTCTAAGCTGTGGAGTCCTGTGAGCAAAAATTCCACTTTGTGAGCTGCTGGCATTACAGTTGTGAGCAAGCGATTAGGCCACTGCACAAATTAGTTCGCTCTGGAGCCATCTTTCCTGAGCGAAGACAACAATGTTTGAAGCGGCGGCTAGAAAACTTGTCAGTTAGCTCACACTAACTCAGCTTAGAGGGAACACTGTCCAACACTCTGGGGCTCAGTTGCCAGCTCCAGGTTCGGAAATACCTGCAGATTTTGCGGGTGGAGCCGGAAGAGGGCGGGGTTTGGGGAGGGGAGGGACTTCAACAGGGTACGAGGCCATAGAGCCCACCTTCCGAAGTGGCCATTTTCTCCAGGGGAACTGAGCTATGTCACCCAGAGATGAGTTGTAATGACAGGATACCTTCAGCTGTCACCTGGAGGTTGTCAACCCTACCCTGGGTGTCAAAGACCGCTAGGTACGCCACGGGGTAAGTTTCCCAGCTCCAGGTTGGGAAACTCCTGGAAACTTGGAGACGGAGCCTGAGGAGGATGAGGAATTACCATTCCACAGAGTCCGCCCTCCAAAGCATCCATTTCCTCCAGTCTGGAGATGAGCTGTCATTCTGGGGGTTTCCCAGGTCCCACCTGGAGGCTGGCATCCCCAGCTTCACCTTCAACAGGAGACAAATTGAAGCTGTATAGAAATCCAGGCCTGGGAAAGCGACACGGTGCTTCGACTGACAGAAGGCAGAAGAGGCTTAGCCCGGCCGTCTTCCATTTATTAAGTAATGCTCTGTGACAATCAAGGACAAAGGCAATTACATACGGCGCTCGGCGAGTGATTGTTTCGGTGTGAAGACAATGCTACAAATTGCCAGTCTCCCCTATTAAAGGATCAGATTAGCGGGAAGCATATTGGGAGAGAAAACTGTGTCTCCATCTCTGAGGGCCGGCTAATGCCGGATAAATCTGATTTCCACAAGCAAAGGCCCCACGACAAATCAAGTTGTTATTCACGGACAATCGAATTAGACATTTGCACTGCGTAAAGCCCTTGCTGTTGAATTAACAGTATTGATTGCACGAATTTCCCCCCAAATCTGTTTCGTTTACAGGGCACTTGCCAAAGCGTCGAGGGCGCAGTGGAAATAGTAACACACGGTACCTTTGATTCATAAGAACATAAGAGAAGCCAATGTTGGATCTGGCCAATGGCCCATCCAGTCCAACACTCCGTCATACAGTGGCCAAAAAGACCAGGTGCCATCAGGAGGTCCAGCAGTGGGGCCAGGACACTAGAAGCCCTCCCACTGTTGACCCCACCCCAAGCACCAAGAATACAGAGCATCACTTGCCCCAGACCGAGAGTCCCTATCTATACCTTGTGGCTCATAGCCACTGATGGACCTCTGCTCCATATGCTCATCTAATTCCCTCATGAAGCCATCCATGCTTGTAGCTGCCACCACCTCCTGTGGCAGTGAATTCCATGTGTGAATCACTCTTTAGGTGAAGAAGGACTTCCTTGTGTCCATTCTAACCTGACAGCTCAGCAATTTCATGGGGTGCCCACGAGTTCTTATATTGTGAGAAAGGGAGAAAAGTACTTCTTTCTCTCCCTGCCCTATCCCAGGCATAATCTTGTCAACCTCGATCATGTCATTTCTCCAAGCTAAAGAGCCCCATGCACTTTAACTTTTCTTCACAGGGAAAGTGTTCCAACCCTTTTATCATTCTAGTTGCTGTTTTCTGCCCTTTTCCCAATGCTATGATATTCCATTCTGCATATTCTTTTTCCAGAAGACCAAGAAACGATGGCTCTTCTTAAAGACGTTTCTGGCAGACTGGCGGTAGGGGAAGATATCCAAAGGAGGTACAGACCTATGTAAGTCTCATGGCTAATATCCAGTCATAAATGTGTATCACCCATTGGTTTACTAATTCATGCACCGCTTTCCTCCCCCACAGTGACCCAAAGGGGCTTACACCATTGTTCTCTCCTGCTTGGTTTTATTCTCACAACAACAACAACCCTGTTAGGTAGAGTCAGGCGGGGAGCCGTGTTGGTCTGAAGCAGCAGAACAAAATTATGATTCCAGGAGATCTCCAGGCCCCACCTGGAGGTTGGCGACCCTACTCAGGGTGGATTAATACATTCTACAGAGCCCGTTTGGTGTCATGGTTAAGTGCACGGACTCTAATCTGGGAGAACCAGGTTTGATTCCCCACTCCTCCACTTGCACCTGGTTGGATGACCTTGGGCAAGGCATAGTTCTGGCACAGCTATTCTTGAAAAAGAGCAGTTACTGTCAGCGCTCTCTCAGCCCCCTTACCTCACAGGGTGCCTGTTGTGGGGAGGGGAAGGGAAAGGAGTTTGTAAGCCTCTCTGAGACTCCTTTGGGTAGTGAAGGGCAGGGTATAAATCCAAACTCCTCCTCCTCCTCCTCCTCCTCCTCCTCCTCCTCTTCTTCTTCTTCTTCTTCTTCTTCTTCTTCTTCTTCTTCTTCTTCTTCTTCTTCTTCTTCTTCACAAAAATGCCATTTAAGCTAGCAATACCCACCGCATTCTCTTTCAGTTTCATCCTTGTAGGGAGAAGTGAAGGTTAACATGTAGGCTGGACTGAAGACGCCTATGTGCTTGCATCTTGGCAGTGTTCCCTCTAAGCTGAGTTAGTGTGAGCTAGCTCACAGTTTTTTAGCCTCCAGCTCACACATGTTTGTCTTAGTTCTGGAAGGATGGCTCCAGAGCAAACTAATTTCTGCAGTAGAAGAAGAAGAGAAGAAGAGAAGAGATTAGATTTATATCCCGCTCTTCACTTGGAGTCTCAGAGCGGCTTACAAACTCCTTTCCCTTCCCCTCCCCACAACAGAGACTCCGTTACTATCCATGCCTTGCTGGACTGTGAAGTAGGTGCCAGGCAATGGACAGAGCGGTAGTCCTAAACTGAGTGCCCCAGGCTGGACTATGGAGTATATACTGTGGCCAAGGCACTCTTGTGCCAAAGGTACGTGCCAAGCCACTGTCAGGTTCCTGCTTGTCCCTGAACACTTCCCCACCTGTGGCCGTGGCGTCAGCTGCCGGGGTGAGGGCGTGGTGCTGGGAGTGGGGGACCTCCAAGGGTTGAGGAGACGGTGAGGCCTCAGATTGACAGGGGACGGGGTTAACGTCACCCCTCCTGTCCCACTGCCTCGTGCCCGGTAATCTGCCTCGCCCTCTGTTGCTTCTCTCTTGCTCCCGGCGTATTACTCCCTGGCACGCTCTTCCTCCCCGGCCTCTCCGTCCCCGCCACCTTATATCCTTCCCCCTCCTTCCCAGCACCACCCAGGCTCCTCTCTGACTCCCCCTTCCCCCAGGCCCCGCCCCCTTGATAAGGTTGGACGCTCTCCTCACGTCCGGGGCGTGAGTGCTTCCGATGCAGATCTTCAGGGGCAGGGTGACTGCTCCGACGCTCGTCTCCGTCACTTCCCAGGGGCCGTGGTCGCGGGGTCTGGCTCTCCCTGGTTTCCCCTCTTTCTCCGGGCTGCCCACAGCCCCGTCGACGTCCCTCGCTGCTGGAGGTGGGGCTGGGGTCTCTGCTGACGAGCGGAGCTGGCCCGCTCCTCCCGAGGGTCTGCTTTGGGACTCCGGTGAGTGCTCCGTTTCTGGTGTGGCGGGGGGGGGCGTTGCCCGGCCCGGGACTCCAGGACCGGGACAGTCACATCTGGGCCTGAGACTACAGAGAACTTCTGCCCAGGCTGCGTTCTGTATCTGCACAAGGACTGTGAAGTAGACCAGCAGCCCCGGCCTTCATGAACGCAGAACGGCAGCAGGCCAGAGAGGAGCCCTGTTCTGGCAGAGAAAACCAAGAAGGGATCGCAGGCAGTATTCCCTCTGATGCCGGTAGCTCACAAAGTTGAATTTTTGCTCACCGGACTCCATAGCTTACAGCAGGGGCGACGAACTCACCTGTTACGAGGGCCAGATCTGACATGAATGAGACCTTGTCGGGCCGGGTCGTGTGTGTCATAGAAGGTAATGCCAGGTAGCGGAGATATAAACTTTATAAAGGACACAAACACAAAGGTTGTTTTTTTTACTTAAAATAAAAACATGCTTAAAACGTTAGCTCTGTAAGCTGCAAACCTACTTTTGATTTATTGACCTTCACCGCAGAAATCTCCTGCTCAGAGTTCTGAGTCTAGGACCCAGGAGAAAACATGAAATGGCCGAGTGATAAAGAGAGTCTGGCGAAGCAAGCTATGATGCAGCAGCCGCAGTAGCAGAACTGGAAGCAGGAGATGGCCAGTTCCACTGCCTCATCCGGCCCCTGGACCACATGTTTGACACTCCTGTTCTAAATGGTGTTCTCAGACAAGCTGGGAGAGAATGATACACCTGGCAGGAATCACATTTGAGGCCCTCGGTTCCATTCCCACAACAAAACATGCTTGATTGAGAATTGCTAAACCCAGCAAGTTAAGAATCACAAGGTGGGGGAAAGCAACGATAGGTCTGGCAGGCATGATGTCACCCTTTCTCAGCCTAAGCTACCTCACAGGGTTGTTGTAAGGATAAAATGGAGGAGAGGAGAACAATGTAAGCTGATTTGGGTCCCCACTGCGGAGAAAGGTAGGGTATAAATGAATTAACGAAAATATAAAGTACTGAGTTCTGAGGCTGAGCATGGTGAAATCAGCTCAAGTTTATTTAGTTCCATCAAAACAGAATATTTAGTTCCATCAAAACAGTCCGAGGCCAGCTTATATGCATGTCCACATTCACACCCAACACACCCCCAATTCCCGTGATAGGTTCTATTTACATGGCCTCGGTTACTATAGGTCCGCTTCAGTATCCGGGTGACCCTATTGGTCCGTGCTAGGATCCAAGGTGGCTATTGTTCTACGACTGAAGGTCTATAGGTCTGTATGACCCCATGGCCTGGCTGGCTCAGCCGTGGCCATCTTAATACATAACAGAAAATTAAATGAATTAAAAGATGTCACCTGAACAGAAGGAGTGAAGGATCGCTGTGTGATCCCCGTAGGGACCCTGTTGTACCTGGAGAGAATCACAATATGTGTTTGCTATGTCTGCAGACCGCCACTAGGGCACAGCAGTCTACATACAGAGCTTGGCTCCGAGAGAACAATGGGGACTAGGATCTTGAGACTCCTAGTCAGCACCTACGGGAACTGTGGCGGGAACCTTCCAAACCCGGGGATTGTATATAGTTGGTCGCTTGACCTGTCGGTGTGTTTGTGTGTTGTGTCCAGTAAAGTGTGAGCTGCTAATCTCTCAGTGTTTGTTCTCCTTATGCATCGAACCCACTACACAACAGTGTTCATTCCACAATATTTAGAATCAAGAGGCAAAGGACAGTGCCATGGCTGAATAACCGAGCCTGCTGTTAAGTGCACAATTAAGACGAATCCCACGAGGTCTGACAAAGTGTTCTGCAACGTTTCACAGTGTTATTACGACACCTTGGGTGCCATAAAGAATTCTTTGTGTGCTTTCCGGTCCATAGGTGACAAAGGGGCATTGAGGCATACGGCGCAGAACATAAACTGTCCAGGAATATAACAACAAAAAAAGTGTGCAATATGTAATTTGTGGAGTGTTACAGGCTTTGAAATCTAATGTCTGATTTCTGGCCTGGCCATTAAGGCGCTCCAGATCTAAAATAAATACATAATTTCTAAAATGGGGGGGGGGGGAGTGTGCCGGTATTCCAGCAAATGCAAACGTGGCTCTGGAATTTACATCAAATTTATATGACCGAGTTTTATAAGATTATGCATGGGATAGAGCAGGTAGAGAAAGAAGTCCTTTTCTCCCTTTCTCACAATACGAGAACTTGTGAGCACTCCATGAAATTGCTGAGTGGCCGGGTTAGAACAGATAAAAGGAAATACTTCTTCACCCAAAGAGTGATTAACACATGGAATTCACTGCCACAGGAGGTGGTGGCGGCAGCTACAAGCATGGATGGCTTCAAGAAAGAACTGGATAAACATACAGAGCAGAGGTCCATCAGTGGCTATTAGCCACAAGGTGGGAACTCAGGTCGGCGGCAAGGGATGCTCTGTCTTCTTGGTGCTTGGGTGGGGGCAACAGTGGGAGGGCTTCTGGTGTCCTGGCCCCGCTGGTGGACCTCCTGATGGCACCTGGTATTTTTGGCCACTGTGTGACTGAGTGTTGGACTGGAGGGTCTGTTGGCCTGATCCAACATTGGCTTCTCTTATGCTGTTATGATAGGAACTCTCAGTCTGGGGCAAGGGATGCTCTGTATTCTTGGTGCTTGGGGGAGCCAACGAGTGGGAGGGCTTCTAGTGTCCCCCCCCCACTGCTGGACCTCCTGAGGGCACCTGGTATTTTTGGTCACTGTGTGACAGAGTGTTGGACAGGATGGGCCACTGGGCTGATCCAGCATTGGCTTCTCTTATGTTCTTATGTTCTTACTGGCATTAAAAAGTTGTGAGTGAGCGATTTGGCTACCGCATAAATCAGTTTGATCTGGAGCCATCCCTTCCCGAGCTAAGACAGGAATGTGTGAGCTGAAGGCTAAAAAAATCTGAATGTGGCTCAGGAACTTACATAAAAAGTAGTCTCCTGTTTGGGTCCAGGCGGGATGATCTGGCGTCATCTGCTCTGCTAGCTGAGGCAATTTCCTCTGGTTGGAAGGAGACGACTCTTTGGCACACCATTGGACAAGAGCACCTTTGCTAGTGGTCTGGATTTACAAGACCCAACACTTTATAGCCTCATTACCTCTTAAGTGGTCTCCATTTTTTTTAATGTACCGATGAAGATCCCCAGTTGATCCTTCAGGGATGTGCAGAAAGCCTTCCTGCAAGCACAGTATTCTCCTTATGGGGAGGGGAGCTGCTGATGGAGGCCACTCCACACATGGTAAAGGCCTAACAGAAGAGGAGGATGGAAGGGTGTGGCAGGAGAGCGGCCTGGCCCTGCAGTTATCACTAAAAAGGCATACGAAGGAAGCCATGGCTCAGTGGTGGAGCATCTGCTTGGCATGCAGAAGGTCCCAGGTTCAATCCCCGGCATCTGCAGTTGAAAGGACCAGGTAGTAGGTGATGTGAAAGACCTCTACTCTGCAGAGCTGCTGCCGCTCTGAGGAGACAATACTTGATGGACCTATTGTCTGGTTCAGTATAAAGCATCTTCATGGGTTCATGAAGTAATATGGGGCACAATCCATTCAAAGTTCCATGTGTACAGTTCTGGTCACCACATCTCAAAAAGGATATTATAGCATTGGGAAAAGTGCAGAGAAGGGCAACTAGAATGATAAAAGGGTTGGAACACTTTCCCTATGAAGAAAGGTTAAAACGCTTGGGGCTCTTTAGCTTGGAGAAATGACAGCTGAGGGGGTGACATGATCGAGGTTTATAAGATTATGAATGGGATTGAGCAGGTTGAGAAAGAAGTCCTTTTCTCCCTTTCTCACAATACAAGAACTCGTGGGCACTCCATGAAATTGCTGAGCAGTCGGGTTAAAACAGATAAAAGGAAATACTTCTTCACCCAAAGAGTGATTAACATATGGAATTCACTGCCACGGGAGGTGGTGGCAGCTGCAAGCATGGACAGTTTCAAGAGGGAATTAGATAAACGTATGGAGCAGAAGTCCATCAGCCTATTAGCCACAGGGTATGGATGGGAACTCTCAGTCTGGGGCAGGTGATGCACTCTATTCTTGGTGCTGGAGGGGGCAGCAGTGGGAGGGCTTCTGGTGCCCTGGCCCCACTGCTGGACCTCCTGATGGCACCTGGTATATATTGGCCTCTGTGTGACACAGAGTGTTGGACTAGATGGGCCATTGGCCTGATTCAACATTGGCTTCTCTTATGTTCTTATGTTCTTTTCAAGTCCTACAAAGGTCAATGGCTATGGAAAGGTTGTAAGACCTAACGTTGTTCCCAAAGAACCCAGTGGAACAGAGACATCATGCAGTATTTGGTCGACCTGCTCACTCTCTCTTCTTTGTAGATGCGGTAGGAAACAATACTGAAAGTCACAGAACTTTCGGAGTGTTCCTTAAAGATGATGAATACTGGCTCCAGAAAGAAAGGCGCGATGCTAGTTCTTATTTTCTAGCGTAGGCCGGGATTCCCCCCTAGGCTGACAGCCTCCAGATAAGTAATACGAGAAGATATAAAAGATCGAACTGTGCATAAATAACGAAAAATATATTCAGCAGTCAACGAGTACAATAACCCCAACCTATATAAATAGAGTAGTTTTTTTTCAAAATCTACAATATAATAGGCAGAAACGCAAAAGTACACAGTCCGAATACAAAAACAGTCCCATTAATCCACCAAGTCAAATTCCCCAAACAGTGAAAAGTCCAAATATAGATGCTTATAATTCCTCTTCACAAATGTTTATAATTCCTCTTCACAAAATCCTCGTCTCGCTGCTTCTGTATCCACTTCCCGGCCCTGCCGGCTTCAAGTTGCCGTATCGCCTTGCCTCCTCAAAAGTGGAACGCTAAAACTGCCCATCTCCAGTGTAGAAAAATACACAGCATCTTTTTCATTCTTAATGTACATAAAACCAATTACTGTGATGTATCACATTTGAAGGCGAGGTACCAGATACCGGCCAGGGCTCTTTTTGTAGCAGGAACTCTTTTGCATATTAGGCGATACCCCCCTAATGTAGCCAATCCTCCAAGAGCTTACACAGCTCTTCTTACAGGGGCTACTGTAAGCTCTTGGAGGATTGGCTACATTCGGGTGTGTCGCCTAATATGCAAAGGAGTTCCTGTTACAGAAAGAGCCCTGCAGATACCTAACAATATTCTCCATCTTCCAGGTGTTGGCTGGAAATCCCCGTGGATTACGACTGATCTCCAGGTGATAAGTTTACCTGGAGAAAATGACCACTTTGGAAGGTGGAGTCTATGGCATTGTACCCCATGGAAGTCCCCCCTCCCCAAAACCCAGCCCTCCTCAGGCTCCACCCCCAAATTTCCAGGTATTTCCCACCTTGGAACTGGCAACCCTATTCGCCCATCATGAACTGGGAAAACAGCTCTAAACAGAGTCAGCGCCGTGCGTTGTTTCAAGATAACGCCGATGGCCAAGGATTCAAAAATGAGGAAGATGCAGAATTCTTTCCTTTATCCCTTAAAAGCTCCCTGATAGCTAGAATTTTAGCACAGAATTGTTTAAACCTGTTCCTTAAGGGACATAAGGACTGAAATAAATTTCGCACTGTTAGGATCTCTGTCACTCAATAAAAAGGCTATTAGCTCAGACACAGATAATCCAGGCCAATCCATTGAAAGAGGAGTAACATGACCAGTGTTCCGTCTAAGCTGGGTTAGTATGAGCTAGCTCACAGTTTTTAGCCTCCGGCTCACACATTTTGTCTCAGCTCAGGAGGGATGTCTCCAGAGCAAACTAATTTATGCAGCAGCCAAATCGCTTGCTCACAACTTTAATGCCAGTAGCTCACAGAGCAGAATTTTTGCTTGCAAGACTCCACAGCTTAGAGGGAACATTGAACATGACACAATCTAAGAACCTCATAAAAGGGACATTCCAATAGCGTATGCGCTAGAGAATCGGTCAAACCCAGAGGCACAAAAAACAGATCATTTTCTGAAGAAGGTAACTTAATATATGTAGCTCTCATAACAGAAGAAGAAGAAGAAGAAGAAGAAGAAGAAGAAGAAGAAGAAGAAGAAGAAGAAGAAGAAGAAGAAGAAGAAGAAGGAAGTTGGATTTATACCCCGCTCTTCCCTACCTGAAGAAGTCTCAGAGTGGCTTACAATCTCCTTTCCCTTCCCCTCCCCATAACAGACACCCTGTGAGGCAGGTGGGGCTGAGAGAGCTCTTTCGAGGACTGCTCCACGCGGTCCCGATAATCTCAGAGCTTCGCTCCAATGAACAATGGACTAAGCGGATCCTAGCCCACACCAATAGAAAGGCTAGGCTCCCGTCCGAGAACCTATGGAACGCTTGGCCACTGTAAATAGCCTATGAATGTCCGTGAGTGTGTTTTGAGGTGTGGGTTTTCACTGAATATAACCCAGCCTGCGAGCCGGCTAGAGTTGTCTTGTTCCTGATCTTCAATAAAAGTATGAGCTGATTTCAGCTCTACGGACTCGTCTGGCTCAGTACTTTTCAACAGCTCTGAGAGAACTTGTGACTGACCCAAGGTCACACCAGCAGCTGCATGTGGAGGAGTGGGGAATCGAATCTGGTTCTCCCAGATTACCACTCCTAACCACTACACCAAACTGGCTCTCACCTGAAGGGTTGGCAGGCTTGGTATAAGATTGTAAAAAGAAGTATATACTGGCAAACGTCTTGGCGTAGGAATACAAAAGACTGAGACATAGAATTCACTGAATTCTTTGGACACATCAAGCCTGCCATATCAACAGCAAGAACAACATTAATAACAACAACAACAACAATAACAACAATAATAATAATAATAACCCAGTGCTCGAATAATATTCTGAAAATATTATTCAGGACAGAAGATGCGGCGAGCCTCTCTTCAAATTAATTAGAAGAAGGCAAACGTACAGAATTTCATCGAGTTTTCCGTATTCTAGAAACCCGCAAGCCGTTATAGAGCGTGATTTGAGAATCCTTGTGTTTCTCTCCCTCTCTGAATGCCAAGTGGCGTCTGCCGTCTGTGTGATAACATGGCCGTTAACACAGTCGGTCTCTGGATGTTTTTAGTAACAATTTGCGCGCGGTTAATGAGAAGATTATGCGAGCGCATAAAAACAGTGGGAAAGTTGTGGCGAGGAACGTTCCAAGAGCGACTTCCTCAGACCCGTGTGTGAGCAGCTGGCAAGCCCCTATTTTTTAAAAAATAAATCAATGTACATATGGCTGTCAGCTTGAATTGATTAATTGGTGCAATTAGTCAATTAGAGCTTTAATCACAGATTTGTGGTTGTTGTTTTTTAAAAAAAGAATATGCGATTTACCCAGGCTAGACATCAGCGTGGCGGAACAGACTCCTTTTGTGCCCAAAGAGGAGGGTGTTGTTTAAGCAAAGGGATATGGTAGCCAGATGATGACAACTTTGTGCTCCTAAATCACGTCAGCGGCTTGCGAAAAGGGTCTCGCAGCCCTTCTGAGTTTGAAGCGGCTTGCTCCTCGTGTATGGGAATTGGTGTGAGTTTTCATGAAGTCTGGGAGCTTCTCCTTGACTCTGATGAAGATCGGTCTGAACTGGCAGAGACGGACCAAGAGAGAGATCTTGGAGTCGTAGTAGATAACTCAGTGAAAATGTCTAGACAGTGTGTAGCTGCAATAAAGAAGGCCAACGCTATGCTGGGGATTATTAGGAAGGGAATTGAAAACAAATCAGCCAGTATCATCTTGCCCCTGTATAAATCATTGGTGCGACCTCATTTGGAATACTGTGTACAGTTCTGGTCACCACATCTCAAAAAGGATATCATAGCATTGGAAAAAGTGCAGAGAAGGGCAACTAGAATGATGAAAGGGTTGGAACACCTTCCCTATGAAGAAAGGTTAAAACGCTTGGGGCTCTTCAGCTTGGAGAAACGACGGCTGAGGGGTGACATGATCGAGGTTTATAAGATTATGCATGGGATTGAGCAGGTTGAGAAAGAAGGACTTTTCTCCCTTTCTCACAATACAAGAACTTGTGGGCACTCCATGAAATCGCTGAGCAGTCGGGTTAGAACAGATAAAAGGAAGTCCTTCTTCACCCAAAGAGTGATTAACATATGGAATCCACGGCCACGGGAGGTGGTGGCAGCTACAAGCATGGACAGTTTCAAGAGGGAATTAGATAAACATATGGAGCAGAAGTCCATCAGTGGCTATTAGCCACAGGGTATAGATGGGAACTCTCAGTCTGGGGCAGGTGATGCACTCTATTCTTGGTGCTGGTGGGGGGGCAGCAGTGGGAGGGCTTCTAGTGTCCTGGCCCCACTGCTGGACCTCCTGATGGCACCTGGTATTTTTGGCCGCTGTGTGACACAGAGTGTTGGACTAGATGGGCCATTGGCCTGATTCAACATTGGCTTCTCTTATGTTCTTATGTGACCTTACCTGGGAGACACGTTAGTTTGCTGGAAAGTCATATCAGCCACAGAAAGATGTTGATGTACCTGCTGTTTAAACCATTGCTTGCCAAAAGCACAGCAAAAAACCAAGTCATCTCGGTGCCTGAATTTTCCTTTGAGTTGTTTTGTATGATGTTAAGCAACCTTGTTTTGACTTGGATTCTGTTTTGCATTTTGTCGCGGCCTGTCTTTTGTCCTTTGACATGGTACGCATATACGTTTAAGGTTTATTTCAGAAGACATGTTGTACACATATGTCCAAAGTTTTACTTTATAAAGTTTCCTTCTATTGATATTGCATTCAACTTTAAAATCAGGGCTTTTTTTGTAGAAAAAGCCCAGCAGGAACTCATTAGCATAATAGGCCACACCCATCAGCAGAAACATATTAGTATATCAGGCGCACCACTGACAGCACATCTCATTAGCATATTAGGCCACACACCCCATGTTACCAGAAGTGTGGTCATCCAGCCACACCCCACCTTTTGCTTCTTATTCTGTTTACCTTCTTTGTTGTCAAAACCCAGGGCTTTTTTGGTAGCAGGAAGTCATTTGCATGTTAGGCCACACAGGCCTAATGCAGCCAATCCTAATGAGTTTCTGCTGTTGGGTGTGGCCTATTATGCTAATGAGTTCCTGCTGGGCGGGGCCAACTTGGGAGCCAGCCGGAACTCCGTTCCTGTGTGTTCCTGCCCAAAATTGCCCTGTTTAAAATAATCATCAGACAAATAAGCTTGCAGAAGTCTTTATATATCATTGTTAGAAATTGCTTTTTCACAGTGTATTTTGTTTTCCTAGTGCCAAGTGGCTGGCATTTTGAAAGTCCTGGCTGACGAACATATAAACTGAAATGGCTTTCATTGCAAAACAAACACACATACAATTCTTTTAATTCCCATTAAAATTGTTGGGAATTAGCTACTGCCATGCCCTGACTGGGACAGCCTAGGCTAGCCCAATCTCGTCAGATCTTGGAAGCTAAGCAGGGTTGGCCCTGGTCAGTATTTGGAAGTGAGACCACCGAGGAATACCAGGGTCACAACGTGGAGGCAGGC
Organism: Gekko gecko; assembly: GCA_029375565.1. NCBI lineage: Eukaryota > Metazoa > Chordata > Lepidosauria > Squamata > Gekkonidae > Gekko > Gekko gecko. The sequence goes on along the minus strand of JAPDNY010000001.1, from coordinate 340,106,644 downwards.
AACAGCAAATTACTTCTGAGCATCTCTTGCTGTGGAAACCCCATGGGGTTGCTGTAAGTCAGCTGTGACTTAGCAAATAAAACAAGTTAAAAAGATTAGTCTGCGATTTTAAGAATGCTCCCCTTAAAGAAGAAGAAGAAGAAGAAGAGACTGGATTTATACCCCACCCTTCACTACTCAAAGGTGTCTCAGAGCGGCTTACAAACTCCTTTCCCTTCCCCACAACAGACACCCTGTGAGGTAGGTGGGGCTGAGAGAACTTCTGACAGAAATTGTTCTTTTTCAAGGACAGCTCTTGTCAGAACTAGGGCTTGCCCAAGGTCACATCAGCGGGTGCAAGTGGAGGAGTAGGGACTCAAACCCAGTTCTCCCAGATTAGAGCCCGCACACTTAACCACTACACCAAACGAATGGGACTTGCTGCTGAGCAAATCTGCTCAGGACCATTCACTTGGTCATGATGAACTCGTCCAGCTGATTTCAATGGGGCTGATCTTTCTCTGGAACAAAACCGCAATGACGACCACCTTCTGTTCCAAAGATTACAGTTAAGCTCATGAATTTCAATCAGAACTCAATCAAGACAAGCTGAGTCCCTAAACTATGTCGAGTTTCGGAAGCCCCAGAGCATTACCGAATTTTTGACGGCTTCCGAAGCCCCAGAACATTACCGAATTTTTTGTTTAATGTGTGTGTATGTATTTATAAGTCCTTTGTAACCTGAGCTTGTTAAAGGTAAAGGTTTCCCTTGCTCGAAAGCCAGTCGAATCCAACTCTGGGGGCAGTGCTCATCTCCATTTCCAAGCCGGGGAGCCAGCATTGTCCAAAGACTTCTCAGTGGTCATGTGACCGGCATAACTAGATGCCGAGGTTCACGGAACACTGTTACCTTCCTACCGAAGCGGTACCTATTTATCTACTTGTCATTTCTTGCTTTTGAACTGCTAGGTTGGCAGGAGCGGGGGCCAGAGATGGGAGCTCACCCTGTCACGTGGCACTCTGGTCTCGAACTGTCGAGCTACAGACCTTCCGATCTGCAGCTCGGCGACTTAACCACTGAGCCGCCACGGCTCCTGAACCTAGCTTGTTACTCTCGCTCAAATCAAATCAACTCTCAGCTTTCCCTAGAAGCAAAAATGACCTGACTGAGGCTATCGCAGGAGAATACAAGACTCACTGGAAAAGATGAAAATACCAAGAAAGTTGAAGGCAGCAGGAGAAGAGGAAGACCCAACATGAGAGGGATTGATCCCCTCAAGGAAGGCATGGCCCTCGGTTGGCAAGACCTGAGCAAGGCTGTTAACAGTAAGACATTTTGGAGATCATTAATTCATTGAGTTCCCATCAGTCAGAAGTGACACGGCGAAACTTAACGAACATATCAATCTAGCTCTGATTTCAATTCAGTGATTATTATTGATTATGGCATTTCAGTCCCACCCTTCTTCCTTCAAGGAACTCAGGGCACCATAAGTGGGGGTTCTGGGAAATCTCCCACCCTCTTCAGGCTCCACCCCTAAATCTCCAGGGGTTTCCCCGACCCAGAGTTGGCAACTACATCCAGGCACTGACCAGTTCGAGACCTGCTTAGCTTAAGCAAGGTTAGCAGATCATGGGGTCGCTAAATAAACTCCAGGAAGATCTGCATGGAAAATAGGCCTCTTCATGTACACGTCTTGTGAGAGCCAGTTTGGTGTAGTGGTTAAGTGCACGGACTCTTATCTGGGAGAACCGGGTTTGATTCCCCACTCCTCCACTTGCACCTGCTGATGTGACCTTGGGTCAATCACAAGCTCTGGCACAGCTGTTCCTGAAAGAGCAGTTTGTGTTAGAGCTCTCTCAGCCCCACCAACCTCACAGGGTGTCTGTTGTGGGGAGGGGAAGGGAAAGGAGTTTGTAAGCCGCTCTGAGACTCAATCTCTTCTTCTTCTCTTCTTCTTCTTCTCAGCATCCATGACATGGACTTCCATAGCGGTCTCCAATCCAAGTTCTAACCAGGGCTGACCCTGCTTAGCTTCTGAAATCTGCCAAGATTGGGCGAGCCTTAACAGGGTTGCCAATTCCCATTTGGGAAATACCTGGAAATTTGGGTGTCGGAGCCTCGAGAAGGCAAGGTTTGGGAAGGGAAGTGGCCTCAACCACGTACAATGCCACAAAGTCCACCCTCCAAAGCAGCCATTTTCTCCAGGGGAGCTGAACTCTGCCGTCTGGTGATGAGTTGGAATTTTGGTGATCGGTTGGATTTCCAGCGGCCACCTGGCCGTTGGCAACCCTGGGCCAACCAGGTTAAGGCCGTTACGGTAGGCACATGTCTATAAATCTTACCTATGAGTGAATTCATTAACGATTCCATCAGATCATTAGTCGTTAAGCAGTCGACAATCCCAACTGCTAGAATGATTTGAGGTTTGAAGACTTTAACATGAGTTAAAGGGGGTTAGGGAGAGAGTCTTGAAGATAACCGGTGCATTTAATCAATTTTTTATGTTAGCAATTACACACATCCTTGAAAGATTCCTTTGTCCTTGAAAGACGACGAGACCAACCCAGACTCGAACTGTGACATGAATATTATGAAACTGGGATCGAAACGTGCCACAATACTCACTGCACGCTTTGTCTGCTGAAGTCCGTTCTGCGAACACAGTCGTCTGTGTTGAACAAATGTTTTAAGGTCAACGAGAAAGCGTCGGAAGGATGCGTGATTTCCAAAGCCGCGTTTCAGTTCCACGACATCGGGTCTTTCCCAGCTGAAAGGTTTATCAATGTGATCCTAAGCGGGACTACTCAAGAATCCTACTCAAACGAGGCTTACTCCCAGATTAGTAGAAAAGAGTGAGAACCCAGTAGCGCCTTAAAGCCTAACAGAATTTGTGGCGGGGTGGTTAAGACACTGAACTGCAGGCTGTGGAAGGTCAGTAGTTCAGCAGTTCGAGACCAGAGAGCGCCGCATGACGGGGTGAGCTCCTGTTTCTTGTTCCAGCTCCTGCCAACCTAGCAGTTCGAAAGCAAGAAATTGCAAGTAGATAAATAGGTACCACTTTGGTGAGAAGGTAACAGCGTTCTGTGCACCTTGGCGTCTAGTCGTGCCGGCCACATGACCACGGAAACGTCTTCGGACAGCGGCTTTGAAACGGAGATGAGCACCGCAACCCTAGAGTCGGATTCGACTGGCTTTCAAGCAAGGGAACCTTTACCTTTACCTATAAGCTTTTTGTTAAGTATGAGACTCAACAAAGGATTCAGCTTCAAGTGATTTTCAGCTTTATTAAACAGCAACTGTAAGTCAGGAACACAGAGACAACAAGGGGAGCACAGCTCCTTCTTTTAAACACTCCCGGGCAGTCAAAGCCACACCCATAACAAGTTAACGACCAATAATATTGCAGGGATAAAGTCCAATCAGAATACAGGGATAAAGGCCAATCAGGACCGTTCCCTCTTTGCAACAATATCACTCAGTGATTGGGTAATGACACAGGTTCCGCAGAAACCGACCAATAGCAAGGCGGCATCTGAAGAGCCACGTTCAGACTCAAGCTTAACATGTGAATAGATAGGAGCGATTCACATTCAGTATATAACACTTTTGTTTTTCACTGCTTCCTTCTTCAGGGTCTCAGCTTTCATGAGTCACTGCACGCTTCTTCAGAAACAGCTGTCTCTGAAGGTGTGAGCAGTGAGTCACAAAAAGTCCCACCCCGCCACATGTTTTTTTAGTCTTTCAGGTGGTCCTGGACTCTTGCCCTTTTCCACTGCTCCGGGCAGGCTAACACGGCTATCTGCCTTGATCTTTTTCTGTTAAGGAGGCGACTCAACAAAGGCAGTGATTTCAGCAAAGCGATTCAGCTTTATTTGAAACGGCAGTTTTGAGATGTGTACAGTTCTGGTCACCACATCTCAAAAAGGATATCATGGCATTGGAAAAAGTGCAGAGAAGGGCAACTAGAATGATAAAAGGGTTGGAACACCTTCCCTGTGAAGAAAGGTTAAAACGCTTGGGGCTCTTCAGCTTGGAGAAACGACGGCTGAGGGGTGACATGATCGAGGTTTATAAGATTATGCATGGGATTGAGCAGGTTGAGAAAGAAGTCCTTTTCTCCCTTTCTCACAATACAAGAACTCGTGGGCACTCCATGAAATTGTTGAGCAGTCGGGTTAGAACAGATAAAAGGAAGTCCTTCACCCAAAGAGTGATTAACATATGGAATTCACTGCCACAGGAGGTGGTGGCAGCTACAAGCATGGACAGTTTCAAGAGGGAATTAGATAAACATATGGAGCAGAAGTCCATCAGTGGCTATTAGCCACAGGGTATAGATGGGAACTCTCAGTCTGGGGCAGGTGATGCACTCTATTCTTGGTGCTGGGGGGGGCAGCAGTGGGAGGGCTTCTAGTGTCCTGGCCCCACTGCTGGACCTCCTGATGGCACCTGGTATTTTTGGCCGCTGTGTGACAGAGTGTTGGACTAGATGGGCCATTGGCCTGATTCAACGTTGGCTTCTCTTATGTTCTTATGGCAATCAGACGAACAGAACACAATGACCACAAGTGGAGCACCGCTCCTTCTTATAAACAGTCCGGGCTGTCAAAGCCACGCCCGTAGAAAAATTAACATCCAATGGCATCACAGAGATAAAGGCCAATCAGGTCTGTTCCCTCCGTAAACATAATTACCAATTGTGATTGGTTGCTTCAACCCATTCCATAGGAACGACCAATAGAAATGTTACAGCTCACGATCCTCTGCGTGGAATCAAGCTCTTCATGGCAAAGAATAGGCTTCGTTACAGTTAAGACATAACATTCTCCCAGACCAGGGGTCTTAGAATTGCATCGTATGTCCAGTGAAAATGCTGTAAAAGATTTACATTTTGTTGCTGTCGCTGGGCTTTTCCATTTTCTCACCTGTGTGTTCCTGCTGCTTTGGTTCCCCCCCCCTTCTGTACACGTTTTACTCCCTCTGGTGGTCAATTCGCTATTACATCACATTATGTCCGGTATATCGCTGCAGACTTAAACAGCAGGTTTTTATGAGGGACACACAACGATGTAATATTGAACTGACCACTCGAGAGGAAGCAAAACACACGTGGAACAGAAGCCCTCCACTAAAAGCGATAGGAAAACACGAGCAAGGTTAGGAGAGCGGACTCTAATCTGGGAGAACCGGGTTTGGTTCCCCACTCCTCCACATGCAGCTGCTGGTGTAGCCTTGGGTCAGTCACGAGTTCTTTCAGAGATGTTCTCTCAGGAGCAGTTCTCGAAGGAGCTCTCCCAGCCCCACCTACCTCACAGGGTGTCTGTTGTGGGGAAGGGGAAGGGAAAGGAGATTGTAAGCTGCTCTGAGACTCCTTCGAGTAGTGAAGGACGGGATATAAATCCAATCGTTTCCTCCTCCTCCTCTCTTCTCAGGCCCGTAGCCAGGATTTTTTAATTTGGGGGGCCTTTAAATAAGTCAGGGGGCACCCCCTACACACCCTGCACCCCCCAAGGGAGCACCTGGGCCGGATGGTAAGTCAGGGGGCCTTGGCATTAAGTCAGGGGGCCAGGCCCCAAAATGCCCCACCGTAACTATAGGCCTGTCTCTTCTTCTTCTTCTATCAGTCCTCCTCCTCCTCCTCCTTGTTCCATCCCTAAGTGTGACCACAAGAAGATGGCATTATCCCTTGCCAAGATCTCTCCCCTGGTTCCACCCCACCAAATTGCCAGGTGTTTCCCAACTCAGAACTGGTAACCCTACACACAGTGGCCAACCAGTTCCTCCGGAGGTCCAACAACAGGGGATACAGGCCAAGGCCTTTCCCTCATTTTGCCCCCTTGCACTGTATTCAGAAGTTTATTGGCTCGGAATGTTGAGGTTCCTTTGAGTCGCCATGGCTAGAAGCCATTGATAGAGCTCTCTTCCACGTATCTGTCTAATGCTTCCCACCCCGGTGCTTGCAAATGTTTCTTCACAACTATAATGGGCAGAATTTTTTTTAAAAATAAAAGCTGTGTTTCCAGTTTCCCAAATTCTGTGCCAGCTTTCTCAACGGGCAGGAAAACGCCACCAGATTCACTTTCACACGCTCATACCATCAACCTGCTCTTAGAATGATATGCTGCACAGTTCTGAGCTGACTTTTACAGTTTTATTTCCATTTCAAGTGGGAATCATTTTTGAAAAAAAATCTAGAACGCTTTCGTTTTCAGGCTTTTGTATTTGAAAAAGTGGGCATGCACACGAAAGCTCATACCTTGAATAACACTTTGTTGGTCTTAAAGGTGCCCCTGGACTCTGAATTTTCAAACTTTGAAAGTGTAAAAAGCATTGCCGAGTTTCATAAACATTCCTCAGGACCAGAGTTCTCATACATCCTTTGAAAAAAAACAAGGCTCACTGCAGAGCCGAAACACGTTTCCTGTTTTCTAAGAAAACAGCAGCGTGCTTCATGCCCTTAAATCCTTCTGTGGAAAAAATTTCTTCAAGGCAGTTCTGAATCAGGGGAAACTTGGAGGGAGGCGATTTGCAATTCTTGTCCAATGAAGGACAGGATTTGCCTTTTTTAAAATGTGGCAGTTAATACTGTCAGGGCACAGAAACCAAATTTCCTTGATTTATAACCAGGATGCTATTTGAATTGCATTTCAGTCAGTCAAGTGTACTGTAGAGTTGCCAACCTCCAGGCAGTGGCCAGAGATCTCCTGCTATAACAATTAAACTCCAGACAACTAGAATCAGTTCCCCTGGAAGAAATGGCCACAGAAGAAGAAGAAGAAGAAGAAGAAGAAGAAGAAGAAGAAGAAGAAGAAGAAGAAGAAGAAGAAGAAGAAGAAGAAGAAGAAGAAGAAGAAGAAGAAGAAGAAGAAGAAGAAGAAGAGGAGGAGATTGGATTTATGCCCTGCCCTTCACTACCTGAGGGAGTCCCAGAGTGGCTTACAATCTCCTTTCCCTTCCCCTCCCCACAACAGACACCCTGTGAGGTAGGTGGGGCTGAGAGAGCTCTGACAGAAACTGCTCTTTTTCAAGAACAGCTGTGCCAGAACTATGGCTTGCCCAAGGTCATCCAGCAGGTGCAAGTGGAGGAGTGGAGAATCAAACCCGGTTCTCCCAGATTAGAGTCCACTACACCAAACTGGCTCTTTAGGAGTACATAGTCTCTTATAGCAGTGTTGAATATTACAATACCTTTTACACCAGAGACATTCCTGTTAAACTGCTTACCAGATGACTTCGATAAGAACCGTAGAAACTTTATTTTATGTGTTATAACGGCAAGCCAGAATTTTATTTGCAATGGCATGGAGGACATTGAAAATCCCAACGCTTTTTGAGTTAATAACAGAGATTATGGATTGTGCCGAGATGGACAGATGGACAAATATATAAAAAGGAGAAATGGAAGCAGAATTTATGGGACCACGGAGGGCGTTTTATGACTGGTTAAGACACAAGCACTGAGAAAATGAGATTAAATGAAGAACAATAAGAATGATGATTATAATAGCTGTGGAGCTTTCATGAGAAGATTTGCAGGCAGAATGTTAGACTGGACTTTTTCTGTATATCTCTGTATTGTTTCCTTCCCCTTCTTTTCCATCTTCCTCTTTCTATGTATAAAGCAGGGCTATTTTGGGGCAGGAACGGAGTTCCGGCTGGCTCCCAAGTTGGCCACGCCCAGCAGGAACTCGTTAGCATAATAAGCCACACCCAACAGCAGGAACTCATTAGGACTGGCTACATTAGAGGTGTGTGGCCTAACATGCAAAGGAGTCCCTGCTCTAAAAAAAGCCCTGGGTTTTGACCACAAACAAGGTAAACAGAACGAGAAGCAAAAGGTGGGTGTGGCTGGATGGCCACACTTCTGGTAACATGGGGTGTGGCCTAATATGCAGATGAGCTGTGTTGTCAGGGGTGTGGCCTAATATGCTAATGAGTCCCTGCTGTTGGGTATGGCCTATTATGCTAATAAGTTCCTGCTGGGCTTTTTCTACAAAGAAAGCCCTGGTATAAAGTAATAAAATTCTTTTTTTTAAAAAAAGAGAAAATGGCCGCTTTGGAGGGCGGACTCTATGGCATTATACACTGCTGAGGCCCCTCCCCTCCCCTCCCCAAACCCCACCCTCCCCTCCAAATCTCCAGGTATTTCCCAGCTCAGAGCTGGCAACCCAAGCTGTATGTATTTTACTAATATTTTGCTCTGCGGCTCTCCTTTTCGTAACCTTATTTTCATAACCCGTCTTATTCTTTTGCCCTTCTGGACTTGAGTGAAGAAATGCTATGCTCTAACATCGGAACACACGCTGGGTTTCCTGTGACTTTCTGTCGGTCTGAGACGCTAATGAAAATTAAACTTCAGCTTCAAAGGAATAAAGGCCTTAAACCAAAACACACAGGGGAACACTTCTGGGATGACACCTGAAGGTCAAGATCGCTAGTCCAAAGGAAAAGGAACTCAAAGTTTTTGTGTGTCTTTGTGTTTCGCTCCTCGCTTTCCCATCTTGTGCAAGGCTTCGGCGTTTGTTGCCCGATTCGGCATCCGAGAAAGGTCTGCTTTCATTTAATAAAGGATAAATTAAAATGTCTCGTTCTTAACAGCCATGAGAATAGGGATCCAAATTGCATGGACTGAGGAAATATTGTTGTCGTTCAGTCGCACAGTCGAGTCCGACTCTTCGCGACCCCATGGACCACATCACGCCAGGCCCTCCTGTCTTCCGTCACGCTCTGGAGCTTGCTTAATTTCATGTCTGTTGCATCGATAACACTGTCTGACCATCTCACCCTTTGCCGTCCCCTTCTTCTTTGACCTTCAGTCTTTCCCAGCATCAGGGTCTTCTCCAGTGAGTGCTCCCTTCTCATTCGGTGGCCAAAGTATTCGAGCTTCAGCTTCAGTCTCTGGCCTTCCAGGGAACAGTCAGGGTTGATTTCTTTTAGGAAATATTAGGAAGTGGAAAATATATTATTGGCCCCGGTCATATGGGCCAGATAACCCCAGGGGGAGGTGTGGCTGTTCGCCCCGGAGCAAAATAAAGCATGGTAGCCCGATCACACGTCCCCCGAGTTGGCACACTTTGGCTGTTAGCCGCTGATCACACGGCAATGCTGAAGTGTGGCAAAGAAGCGGTGCGGCATGATCACACAAGCGGTGCTGCTGTCGGTCTCTTTTCTTGTGCGCATGTGCCGTTCCGGGGGGTGGGGCTGCTGTTGGTGGCATGTTCATGCGCATGTGCCATTGGGCGTTGGTGCGCATCCTGTAGAGACTTAAAACAAAACACATCCGGTTTGCGACAGGACATGGACGGGTGCCGGATGCCACGGGATTCATGCACACCCGCAATCAGACGCCTGCCCCTGCCCCGCGGTTTCCGGAAACTAGTGTGCTTTCTGCGGTAGTTTCTTACTCTGCATCTTCGTCGGGAAGCCTCGGGTTGGCCACAGGTTCGCTACGCTTCCCAGATGTTGCCATGTGATCGCGCCGCGAAAATCCGCATGGCATTTGTGCCTTCCATGGGGCAAATGCTCCATGTGACCGGGGCCATTATTTACTTACTTCATTCATACCCTGCCTTCTACTCACCAAGGGGTACCCAAAGCCAGTTTGGTGTAGTGGTTAAGTGTGCGGACTCTAATCTGGGAGAACCGGGTTTGATTCCCCACTCCTCCATTTGCACTTGCTGATGTGACCTTGGGTCAGTCACAAGCTCTGGCACAGCTGTTCCTGAAAAAGAGCAGTTTGTGTCAGAGTTCTCTCAGCCCCACCTACCTCACAGGGTGTCTGTTGTGGGGAGGGGAAGGGAGAGGAATTTGTAAGCCGCTCTGAGACTCCAAGTGAAGGGCGGGGTATAAATCCAATCTCTTCTTCTTCTTCTTCTTCTTCTTCTTCTTCTTCTTCTTCTTCTTCTTCTTCTTCTTCTTCTTCTTCTTCTTCTTCTTCTTCTTCTTCTTCTTCTTCTTCTTGCTTCACCTCTCCTCCCTTTGATCCTCACGACAACCCGCTGAGGTAGGTACCTCTGAGCGCATGTGACCAGCCCAAGGTCACCCAGCAAGCTTCCATGGCAAAAATGGGGAGCCGAACCTGGATCTCCCAGATACTAGCCCGGTGTGCTAACTACCTCCACCATGCTTTTAATCACACGTTTGTTGGGATCAGGAGCCAGGATGTTATTTATTTATTTATTTATTTATTTATTACATCTGCTATCCTGCCCTGTCCCATGATGGGCTCAGGGAGGCTTGCAACAGAGATTAAACAATAAATATACAATTTAAAACCAATTAGATAAGAATAGGATGGCAGCAAATAATGGCATCCGTCCCAAGCAGCCTAATGCACCTCCTATTAGGTGTTACAGCGTCTCACATGGTTCTTTGACCACCATCTCACTTCTCCTCATTTAAGTTTTTTTTACTGAGTATATCTGTCAGTCCACAAACATCCATTCATTATCCATCTTATTGATATACTCGTTTTCCATTTTTAACCATCATAATATCCAAACAAAATAAAGAAAGATTCACCTGAGGTTACTATTCCAAGAGCCTAAAATGTTTACTCTCATTTAACCTCTCTTCTTTTCATATGCCCCTCCACTATCTCACTTCTTTTGGAAGAAACGATATGTGTATTGGCAAATCTATTCCATTTGAATCATTTAATTTTCCATGACTCAGAATTTCACTGGTGGTGGTGCAGAATTCCGCTTTGTTCTAGCGCGGAATAAAGACACCCCTGGAAGAAGGAGGCGGAGGAGATTGGATTTATACCCCATCCCCTTCACTATCTGAAGGAGTCTCAGAGCAGCTTACAATCTCCTTTCCCTTCCCCGCCCCATAACAGACACCCTGTGAGGTAGGCGGGGCTGGGAGAGCTCTTGAGAGAACTGCTCTTGAGAGAACATCTCTGAAAGAACTTGTGACTGACCCAAGGCTACACCAGCAGCTGCATGTAGAGGAATGGGAACCAAACCTGGTTCTCCCAGATTAGAGTCCGCTCTCCTAACCTTGCTTGTGTTTTCCTATTGCTGTGAGGCACGTGGAGCTGAGAGAGCTCTGACAGACACTGCCCTTGAGAGAACAGCTCTGAGAGAACCGTGACTGACTCAAGGTCACCCAGCTGGCTTCACGTGGAGGGGCTGGGAATCAAAACCGGGCCTCCAGGTTAGAGCCCGCCGCTCTTAACCGCGACCCCAGTCCTCGTTCAAGACCCCGATCCTCATTACGTTGGCAGACGACTCCTTGCTGCCAAATCGTGAATCAACGACACCTTTCCAAGCGCACTTTCAAAGCAGCTCTTTTTTAAGATCAGCGTCGGGGTCTTGTAAAATGATAACTCGAAGTAAAAACCGGTTAAAAGCCCACCCTCCAGAGCAGCCATTTTCTCCGGAGGAACTGATCTTGTTCATCTAGAGACCAATTGTAGCAGGAGGTCTGCAGGTGCCTGTGGAGAGCCCTAAAGTTTTGGTGCCGTGACCGAGCAGGAGTCTCCGGGGCTGCCACCCGCCCGTTCTCAGAAGGACGGAGGCACCCACCGCGGGTTCCTTGGAAGATGGCTGCCGTGGTTGACTAGATTCATGACCGAGTAGGTGGCTCTATTTCTTTCTATTAATTAGCTTCACATGAGGGTTAACAGTTGTTCAGGAGGCAGGCGTGTGATCATCTGCTTTACCTAGACCTAACTAACCTTTTTTTTTTCCGGAAGCGATGGAACACTTTAATTACAGTGCTAAAAATGGGACTAGTCTAGCTCTGTTATGTCTGCCTCTAATTTTAGGCCCCTGGACTGAGCCTCATCATGTACAGTGAGTAATAAATCTGTATGATAGAACAACGGATTCCAAGCCGTGGCTGGCGGATATGTTGAATTCCTTTCACGGCATCATTATACAGTTGTCAGTCTGAGGACCAGGGGTTTTTTGTAGAAAAAACCCAGCAGGGACTCATTAGCATAATAGGCCACACCCATCAGCAGAAACATATTAGCATATTAGGCCACACCCTTGATGGCACAGCTCATTCGCATATTAGGCCATACCCCCATGTTACCAGAGGTGTGGCCATCCAGCCACACCCACCTTTTGCTTCTTATTCTGTTTACCTTGTTTGTTGTCAAGACCCCAGGGCTTTTTTTTTGTAGCAGGAACTCCTTTGCATGTTGGGCCACACACCCCTCATGTAGCCAATCCTAATGAGTTTCTGCTGTTGGGTGTGGCCTATTATGCTAATGAGTTCCTGCTGGGCGTGGCCAACTCGGGAGCCAGCCGGAACTCCGTTCCTGTGCGTTCCTGCCCAAAAAGAGCCCTGCTTTCACGGCATCATTGTACAGTTGTCAGCCTGAGGACATTCATGACAGTGGTCAGCAGGGCTTTTTTGTAGAAAAAGCCCAGCAGGAACTCATTAGCATAATAGGCCACACCCAACAGCAGGAATTCATTCACACATTAGGTCATACCCTCGTGTTACCAGAAGTGTGGCCATCCAGCCACACCCACCTTTTGCTTCTTATTCTGTTTACCTTGTTTGTTGTCAAGACCCCAGGGCTTTTTTTTGTAGCAGGAACTCCTTTTCTCCCTATGTAGCCAATCCTCCTCATGTAGCTGATCCTAATGAGTTCCTGCTGTTGGGTGTGGCCTATTATGCTAATGAGTTCCTGCTGGGCGTGGCCAACTCGGGAGCCAGCCGGAACTCTGTTCCTGTGCGTTCCGGCCCAAAATAGCCCTGCCGAGGACATTCATGACAGCGGTCAGGAAGTTCCCCAAAAGTTGGTAAGTTAATTAAGATCTTAACTTTCAATCCAACAACAGAAAGGCTTGTCTTTGAGCACAGTGCGGTACAGTGCCACAGAATCCACCCTCCAAAGCAGCCATTTTCTCCAGGGGAGCCGATCTCTGTAGTCTGGAGATGAGCTGGAATTCCGGGCGATCCCCAGGTCCCATTTGGAGGCTGGCATCCCTAGTTTGTCTTCAAATGTGATGCAGCCTAAAAAGGGAGTTAAAATTACTGGACTGTATCCGGGAATACTCAGACTCAATAAACTGGCATGTGTACAACATGGGCAGCACTGGCAACTCTGGGTTGGGAATTTCCTGGAGATTTGAAGCGTGGAGCCTGGGGAAGGAGCGTGGTTTGGAGAGGGACGGGACCTTCATGGGATAAAATGCCATAGAGTCTACCCTCTATGTTAAGTATGAGACTCAACAAAGGGTTCAGCTTCAAGTGATTTCAGCTTTATTAAACAGCAACTGTAAGTCAGGAGCACACGACAACAAGGGGAGCACAGCTCCTTCTTTTAAAATCTCCTGGGCTGTCAAAGCCACGCCCATTACAAGTTAAAGACCAATCAGAATACAGGGATAAAGACCAATCAGAATACAGGGATAAAGGCCAATCAGGACCGTTCCCTCTTTGCAACAATATCACTCAGTGATTGGGTAATTACACAGGTTCCGCAGAAACCGACCAATAGCAATGCGACATCTGAAGAGCCACGTTCAGACTCAAGCTTAACATGTGAATAGATAGGAGCGATTCACATTCAGTACATAACACTCTAAAGCGGGGGTGTCAAACATGTGGCCCGGGGGTGGGCGGATCTGGCCCCCGGAGGGCTTCTCTCAGGCCCACGGTGGAACTGGCTGTCTTCCGCTGCTTCTTTCAGTTCTGCTGCTGCTGCGTCATCGTAGGTTTGCAGCTTACAGATACACACAGCTGAACAGCATACTCAAGATTGCAACAGCACAGACATTTTTGATGCAATAATTCAGAGCGAGAGGTGTCCGTTATCAGTAACACTGCAAAGAGTGCTAATGTTTGAAGCATGTTTTTATTTTAAGTAAAAAAAAGAAACAAAACAAAAGAAAGAAAGAACAGATAGAAGGAAATACTTCTTCACCCAAAGAGTGATTAACATATGGAATCCACGGCCACAGGAGGTGGTGGCAGCTGCAAGCATGGGCAGTTTCAAGAGGGAATTAGATAAACATATGGAGCAGAAGTCCATCAGTGGCTATTAGCCACAGGGTAGAGATGGGAACTCTCAGTCTGGGGCAGGTGATGCACTCTATTCTTGGTGCTGGAGGGGGCAGCAGTGGGAGGGCTTCTGGTGTCCTGGCCCCACTGCTGGACTTCCTGATGGCACCTGGTATATTTTGGCCGCTGAGTGACAGAGTGTTGGACTAGATGGGCCATTGGCCTGATTCAACATTGGCTTCTCTTATGTTCTTATGTTATGTTCTTATGTAACCCTTTGTGTTTGTGTCCTTTATAAAGTTTATGTCTCTGCTACCTGGCATCACATTTTATGGCACACGTGGCCTGGTCCAGCAAGGTCTCATTTATTTCAGATCTGTCCCTAATTAAAAAAACAAAGGAGTTCGATGCCCCTGCTCTAAAGCAGCCATCTCGTCTAGGGGGACTGATCCCTGTAGTCAGGAGCTCAGTCGTAATGCTGGGTGGTCTTCGGGCCCCGCCTGGAGGTTGGCAACTCTAAATGCAGGGAACAATTTGCACAAGTGTCAGATATGGATGTGCGTTTATGTTATAAGGCAGATAATAAAGTGCCCTTATTTAACCTTTGCATGCCCACTAGTGTTGTCATGGTGAGTGAATGGTCATGCGCTCAGGCCGATGCACTGCCCCTTCTAAGTGGGTAACTCTATTGGACTCTCCTGCCAACCTAGCAGTTCAAAAGCAAGACATTGCAAGTAGATAAATAGGTACCACTTCGGTGGGAAGGTAACAGCGTTCCGTGCGCCTTGGTGTTTAGTCATGCCGGCCACATGACCACGGAAACGTCTTCGGACAGCGCTGGCTCTTCGGCTTTGAAACGGAGATGAGCACCGCAACCCTAGAGTCGGATTCGACTGGCTTTCGAGCAAGGGAACCTTTACCTTTACCTATTGGACTATGTGAGGCGCATTACTTAGGATGCGGACGACTGATCTATGTCTGACTCTTCCCCGCTCCCCACTGAATCTGTACTGGTTGCATATATGAAAGAGCTGCTCGTCCCCACAAGATGCCTAAGGCATGCACTGCGTCACCTGTGGGTGCCACAGTATGCAGTGATGTCATTTCCTGGTACCCAGTTGCTTCTTAGACAAAAGATCACTCCCCCAAAGCGATGAGACAGTCACTGGTTTTCTTCCACTTTTAGGGTCGCCAGGTCCTACCTGGCTGCTGGTGAGGGGGGACTCCCGATTCCTCTTTTAGTTCTTGCACACCATGATAATGTCACCTGGAAGTGATGTCATCATGTTTCTGACATCGGGGGCAATGCTCTAGGTTTTGGGCGAAACCCTATGGTTTTGAAGCCCAAAAAAACCATAGAGTTTTGCCCAGAACCTAGAGTGTCACCCCCGACATCAGGAACGCGCGATGACAATCACTTCCAGGTGATCATGCCGGTGCTGGCAGTGCCAGGAGGGGGCTTCTTGGGGGCGAGGCTTCCCCCGCCAGCCAGCTGGGCCATGGCGGATTGGGGGCCCTGAAATCGGAAGATCCCCAAGCGGGGAATGGCGACCTCCTATCCACCTCACTGGAGCAGTAGGTTCTCCAGAAGAACCCAGAGTGTAACACCTTGATATCTTCAAGGAGCACACATTCAGAAATAGTTGCCCCCATTCTAGAAGAATGATTGGCTTGCTACCTCCCGACATTTTGTGATTGGTCTCAGCCCTCACGGAAGCCACTTTGCGATCCCCTCCCCCAGGGCAGCCATTTTGTGGCCGCACCCACTCCTAAGGTTGCCAGCTCTGGTTTGGGAAATACCTGGAGATTTGGGGGATGGAGTCCGTGGAAGGCAGGGTTTGGGGGGAGGCACCTCAGTAGGGTATAATGCCATACAGCCCACCCTCCAAAGCAGCCATTTGCTCTAGGAGAACTGATCTTGATTTTTCAGGAAATCAGTTTATAATGGACAGAGATCTTCCACTTAACGCCTGGAGGCTGGCAACTCTACCTGCCCCGTTTCCTCAAAATCCCAACCGTTTCTACAAGATCACCAAGAACGGCGGCCTCCTTGCGAGGTGGCCTACCCCAGCAGGAGAGCTTTATGTGTGCCTGAAGTTAAAAAAGAAAAAACCTTCAAATGCTCCACACTATTTTCCCCATACATTTTAAGAATTCTCCAAATCTTTTGATATTCTAAGTCATAATATTGTACTTGGCTGACGACAGACGACATGTGGCGGAGATTCGGTAGAGACGTCTTTGCTCTGTTTTAGGAGAAAACTGTCAACAAACGAGGTTTGTTTGAGATGGCATTCCCCCCCCCCGACTTTTTAGCCCCTCTGAGAGGATCGCCACATGGGGAATTTTTAGTGGTGTTAGGAAGAGACCTTGTTTTGGAAAGTTAAAACACTTAAATAAAGTGAGTGTTCCCTTGCTGTGTGTGTTAAGCACCATCAAGTCACTTCCGATCCTGCTAGAATTCTATACGCTAAATACTGGAAAGTCCAGGAGGTCCCAACGAAACAAGAAATTCTCAATAAGCTTTTGGAAGCGGCAGAAATGGATAAATTGACTGTATTGTTAAAAGGACATACAGAGTCCACATTTCAAAATATGTGGTCAAGATTCTATAGTTGGTAAAAAGGTAAAGGTTCCCTTGCTCGAAAGCCAGTCGAATCCGACTCTAGGGTTGCGGTGCTCATCTCCGTTTCAAAGCCGAAGAGCCAGCGCTGTCCGAAGACGTTTCTGTGGTCATGTGGCCGGCATGACAGAACACCAAGGCGCACGAAACACTGTTACCTTCCCACCAAAGTGGTACCTATTTGTTGTTGTTCAGTCGCACAGTTGAGTCCAACTCTTCGCGACCCCACGGACCAGATTACGCCAGGCCCTCCTGTCTTCCGCTGTCCGCTGAAGTTTGCTCAATTTCATGTTCGCTGCATCGATGACACTGTCTAACCATCTCATCCTTTGCCATCCCCTTCTTCTTTGACCTTCAATCTTTCCCAGCATCAGGGTCTTCTCCAGTGAGTGCTCCCTTCTCATTTGGTGGCCAAAGTATTTGAGCTTCAGCTTCAGGATCTGGCCTTCCAGGGAACAATCGGGGTTGATTTCTTTTAGGATTGACTGATTTGATCTCCTTGAAGTCCAAGGGACTCTCAAGAGTCTTCTCCAGCACCATAGTTCAAAAGAATCTATTCTTCGGCGCTCGGTACCTATTTATCTACTTGCAATTTCTTGCTTTCGAACTGCTAGGCTGGCAGGAGCTGGAACCAGAGACGGGAGCTCACTCCGTCGTGTGGCACTCTCGGGTCTTGAACTGCTGAACGACTGACCTTCCACAGCCTGCAGTTCAGCATCTTAACCACTTGAGCCACCGCAGCTCCCATCTAAAGTTGGTACAGGAGCTATTATAATAGATCATGATTAATAAAGGCTGGAATAGCAAGAAGATTATATAGAAGCCAACAAAGAAAATGGACTTTTTAGTTACTTGCATTGAGAAAACTCTTGGTATATATAAAAGTTAAAGGCTAAAAGCGAAACTATGTACTATGCATTATGCTCCTCCCCCATTTGTGTTTGTTTGACCACACGATTATTGCTCGAATATGCACCACTTGTCCTACCTGTGTTTATGAGGAAGTTCCACTGAGGTAAATGTAACTTATTACTACAGTCCAGTGCTGGTTATAGATTTTGGGAGGCCCTGGAACCTCTCCTCTGCCTACCACCAGCCCCCCATATCCTCCTTCCCACCCTCTGACCCTGTGCCTGCGTATTCTTCCCCCACCCCTTCATAATCCCTCTCACTTCCCTACGCTCACAAATTCCTGCACTACCCGCCTTTCAGTTCCCTGAGAATGCTGGGGACTGCATACAGCTGGGAGGATGGAGATCAGAGTTCTCAGGTTGCCAACGTCCAGGTGGGGGCCGGAGTCTCCCGCTGGTACAATTGATCTCCAGACGACACAGATCAGTTCCCCTGGAGAAAATGGCTGCTTTGGAGGGTGGACTGTCTGGCACTGTGCCCTGCTAAGGTCCCTACCCCCTTTCAAACCCTGCCCTTCTCAGGCTCCGCCTTCAAAATCTCCAGGTATTTCACTGCCCAGGGCTGGCAACCCCATAAGGGTGTTTGCAAGCAAGTGGAGGGGGAGCAGGGGTTGGTATGTGGGCCCTGCTAGAAGATGTGGGGCCCTTTGAGGTAGAAGAGGAGGAGACTGGATTTATACCCTGCCTTTCTCTACCCGGAGGAGTCTCAGAGCGGCTTACAATCTCCTTTCCCTTTCCCCTCCCCACAGCAGACATCCTGTGAGGTAGGTGGGGCTGAGAGAGCTCTTGACGGAAACTGCTCTTGGGAGAAGAGCTCTGAGAGAACTCATGACTGACCCAAGGTCACACCAGCAGCTGCATGTGGAGGAGTGGGGAATCGAACCCGGATCTCCCAGATGAGAGTCCCCGCTCCTAACCACTTTACTAGGGTTGCCAGGTCCCCCGGGGTGGGGGCAGGGAAACCCCTGCTCAATGGGTCCGTTACCCGCTGGCCCAAATCGCGCTGCTGGGGGGAACCCTACTCCCAAAATGCTGGGATTGCGGAGACGTGCCCGGCGTGATGACATCGCCCGCCAGGCACATTGCGGGAGGACGCTCTATCATTCAAGGGAAAATTCTAGGAAAGAGCAGAACTTTACTCTAGATATGCAAAAGACCAGTCAACAGGCTTTTATGATGCACCCCTAGAGCTTGATAAAATATTGCTAGGAGCAGAAGGGAAACATATAAAACTATTTTATACAGTGTTACTAGACATGAAAATGCAAGATGAAATTGTAAAAGAATCTATGGTTAAATGGGCACAAAATCTAGGCCATAAGATACAACTGGAGGAATGGTTTAGAATGTGGAAAATGAATATGAAATTTACAGAAGCTGTCTCATACAAAGAAAATGTATATAAAATGTTTTACAGGTGGTACGTAACTCCAGAACAATTAACGAAATGGTACTCAAATGTGTCAAACCTATGTTGGAAATGTAAAAAAGAAATAGGTTCTTTTTATCATATGTGGTGGTCTTGTAAGATAGCTAAGTCATACTGGATATAAATACATGAAATATTACAAAAAATATAGATACAAATGTACCATTTGATCCTGAATTGTTTTTAGTAAATATTGTACCACAAAGTTTTACAAAACAATATACTTATATGATTGTATACATAGTGACAGCAGTTAGGATACCATATGCAAAATACTGGAACACAATAGAAACACCTAAGAAAGAAGAAATAGTATACAAGTTGTTGGAAGCTGCAGAAATCGACAAATTAACATTATAGTTACAAGGAAAACAAGAAGGAACTTTTGATAAGATTTGGTCAAGACTTTACAGCTGGGTAGAGACTTACAACAGCAGACCATGAGAACATTCCAAAAGAAACCAGATATTTTGCCTCTAGAAAGATGACATAAACAGATATTGGTGCATTGGATATGATTCAATTTAAGTTTCTATGTTAAACGAGTATAAGTACAGACTCTATCTTCGTAGCTGTTGATTGTTGTTTGTTTGTATTGTGTGTTGTTTCTTTTTGTAGTCTCTTTTCTTTGCTTTCTGGAAAAAATAAAATTATTATTTTTTTAAAAAGATTCAAGGGAAAACTCTACGGTTTCCCCTCGAATGACAGTGGTCCCTCCCCCAACGTGCCCGATGCGATGACGTCACTTCCGGGTGATGCCATCGCGGCGCACAAGCTTTGCATGCTCAGCGAACGACTCCAGGACGAGGACTGGGTCTCCCCCGCTAAAACTAAGGTAAGACTTGGCAACCCTACACTTTACCAAACTGGCAGTTGCCCCACCCAGGGTAGGGTTACCACTTCCAGATTGGGAAACTCCTGGTGATTTGGGGATGGAGCCTGGGGAGGACAGGGACCTCAGTGGGGTACAATGCTACAGAGTCCACTTTCCAAAGCATCCATTTTCTCCAGGGGAACCGATCCCTGTAGCCTGGAGATGAGGGTGTAATTCCGGGGGATCCCCAGGCCCCACCTGGAGGCCTGCATCCCTTGGGGTATGCTAATGCCGCCTCTCCATAACTGCGCATCAGACTGCAGCCCTGAGGTACTCATCACTGGCTTATGACCGTGTGGCTCTCCAGTCACACACTACTGTGTCCGTGGCTTCTGTTGGGGCGATAGACTCCCCCACTTCTTCAACAAGGCTTAGCAAGCCAATAACAGCTGATTGGCTTCCGGCACAAAGCCATACGGATCGGCAGCTGCATTCGGTGCGCTCCTGTCATGTAAACAGGGGAACCGTCTGTCGTTCGTCATCCAATTATTAGATTACCGGCTTCTCGGGGGTCCCCCCTCTGTATAATCAAATTAGCGTTTGTCTCTCGTTGGCCGTCGCAGTCTCTGCATATGAAAATGCCATCGATGCGGAAGACGACGAGGCGGCTATCGTAGTTCTCTTTCGGTTCAACAGGACAGGGACGGTCACAAATTGACTTTTCGCCCGCGGTACAGTTGTAGTAAAGGAAAGGCGTGTGGCCAAGTTTTCGGTTCTCCTTTCTCAGCGGTTGACAGGATATTTTTTTCAATGCCAGGACTTTTAAAAAGCAGTACTTTAAAAAAGAGAAAGCACAGCAGTTTGTGTCACTGGTTTTTTTAAATTATTTAGCGGGCTCCTGAGTACATTCTGCAATCTGGAGTTTATATAATATTCTTCCAGGTAATAAACTTTCCTTCCAAGATAAAGCTTGTTTACCAGGATGGCAATAGACGTACGTGTGTTTCTGGGGTGGGGAGCTTTGAGTAATGTTCACTCCTGAGTTCCTGTGATTTATTACTCCGGAAGATCTCACCCAAATCTTTCCTTCGCTTTATGTCCAGGTACGTTTTTTGTCATGCTGGCATGAGGGCAGACCCGAGACGTTCTGGTGCCTGAGGTCCAGATTCAAACTGGATCCCTCTTCCCACGAATGAACATGGAAAGTTCTGCATGACTCTCGTTGAAACAAACTTTGAGAGCACCGTTAATGCATCACCCTAGTGTTCATTTCAATGAGGTGTGCGCAAAAGTACTTCGAGGTGGGTGGGTGGAGATTGTGATCCATATTTAAGGTTTCCAACATCCGGGCGGGGCCCTGGAGATCCCCTGGATTTACCTTGGATCTCCACAGTATAGTGATCAAGCCTCCTGGATAAAATGATAAAACTGTAGGGCATAGTTTTTGACACCCCAATAATTGGAATGATAGAGGCAGACAAGCAGAGTCAAGATCTAACAAGCTTTATCTGCAGGGAAAGCAAGTGGTTGCAAAGCAGAGGTTTCCCAAACCACAGGGTTACACCACATTTTAAAGACAAGCGTTTTTCTAAACCGACCGCAAAGTCCTGCCTTCGCTTTTGATTGGTGGAGTTCACCATCTCCCATAACCTATTGCAGATGTCCAAGCAGGCCACCTGCTTCTCCTCCCATGTTGATGGCTTTCCCCAAACCCACCTCCGGGGAGGAAGGGGCCTGTTGTCTTTTTACCTTGCATAGGCAAAACCTCTCATAGCCGCACACACCCTTGGCATGGCTGTGACCTACTTTCTACCTCACACTTTGTTCTAAGTATCCTGTGTGTGTGGGTCGGGACCGCAACTTCTTCAGTTAGCCAGAATTTCCTTTCCTCGGCGAAAACGCTGCAGGCGCTGTAGCTAACGCCGAACCGCCAAACTGACTACAAAAGGTTATGTCAGGGTTCAGCAAGCAAAGAAGCAGACACTGTTCTTGCTGACAGACAACAGAGTTCTGACATTAGGGTTCCAATGATGAGTTATTCCCAAAATTTACTTTTCCTCCCTCACAAAACCAGGGCTATTTTTGGGCAGGAACGCACAGGAACGGAGTTCCGGCTGGCTCCCGAGTTGGCCACGCCCAGCAGGAACTCATTAGCATAACAGGCCACACCCAACAGCAGAAACTCATTAGGATTGGCTAATTAGGGGTGTGTGGCCTAACATGCAAAGGAGTTCCTGCTACAAAAGAAGCCCTGGGTTTTGACAACAAACAAGGTAAGCAGAATAAGAAGCAAAAGTTGGGTGTGGCTGGATGACCACACTTCTGGTAACATGGGGGTGTAGCCTAATAGGCCAATGAGCTGTGCTGTCAGGGGTGTGGCCTAATAGGCTAATAGGTGTGGCCTATTATGCTAATGAGTTCCTGCTGGGCTTTTTCTACAAAAAAGCCCTGCACAAAACCATAGAATTTTCGGGCCATGATAAGACAATAGTATTTTCAACAATTCCTAGAGAGGACTGATGTCAGTGCTGGGGCCTAGCAACCCGAGTATCTTCGCTTTCTCTGCACATATCCTGGCTATCGTAATGGTGGCCATTTTGCGTGTGGTTTATTAAGGGCAAGATGAGAAGCAGGGGGACGCGAAGTTTCAGAACTGAGGTGAACATGCTCTTGGGTGGAACACAGGCAGGCAGAACTGATGGGACTGGTTTTCCCTCCAATAGTATCCCTATCATCCCCATGACCTACGTCAAGCGTAAAAACAACCAATTTTTGTTCAGTATCAGAAGAACTTTTCTTGGAATGGCAGCCCAGTCATAAAAATATGTATTTGTAATGGTTATTTCTCCCACGGTCACATCTAGCAGCAGGCAATCCAGGGAGGTACTCTTAAGAGGCAGAATATTTTCTTCCCTTTCCTCAATATAATTTAATAGAATCCAAATGAGAAAAAATAGAGTATTATTTCAAGAGTTGGGGGGGAATTCTGCACCACCCACCCCTCTCCAGCAAGCTAAAGAACCCTGGTGCTATATGACATGACATCATTTCCTCTCTGGGGGAAAAAAAGAAAGTCGTAAAATCCTTGAATGCCACAATTTTCATAGTGCACCAGACAACTCCCCACCCCCTTTTTAAAGTAGTCTGGAACGGACTTCGAACGGGCTTGGGTTTGAATATTTTGGCTCTAATTTTCGAGGCACATTGAGAAACAGCGTCTTTTTCTCTCAGGGGAGGGAGAAGCGCCTTATATCATGGCACAGCGAACGGCTGGCTTAAGAGGCAGCCCGGATCCATTTCGGGGGCTGCTTCATCCAGGCCTCTGCCGCTGGCTTGGCTTTGAGATACGTCTGGAGGAACTCCAGGTTTCCATAACCGGAGCCAATGGGGAGCAGGGTTTGGAGGATTAAGAGACAGAAGCCGCATACAGGCTGAGGCTGAGTGCTTCTCGGTTGTGCAAGGAATCGGATGACATCAGAGCGGCTGTCCTCGAACCCACTTAGGCCTGGCCTACAGAGAATAAGGGGGTAATGGGGTCCCACAGTGCTGAGGCGGTCGAAGGGTTGCCAGCAACCCACCGGGAGAAATGTGGGGGGGGGCACATTTGCCGGTCTTACACCTCTGCGCAACGTCATTATCATGCCATTCTAGGATTAGCCCCAAACTCTATGGTTAGATCCTATGGTGATTCTGTGGATAAACCATAAAGTTTTGGGTGAATCCTCGAAGAAGAAAGGATTGGGTCTATACCCCACCCTTCACTACCCGAAGGAGTCTCAGAGCGGCTGACCATCTCCTTCCCCTTCCCCTCCCCACAACAGACACCCTGTGAGGTAGGTGGGGCTGAGAGAGCTCTTTCGAGGACTGCCCTTGAGAGAACAGCTCTGAGAGAGCTTGTGACTGATCTAAGGTCACACCAGCAGCTGCATGTGGAGGACTGGGGAATCAAACCCGGTTCTCTCAGCTTAGAGTCCGTGCTCCTGCCTTTCCAGTGTCACTCCAATGTGATGACGTTGCTTCCAGTTTTGCACCAAACATGACACATGGCACCAGTAAGCCCCCTTTATTTCTTCCCCACAGTCTAGTGCAGCGGTAGCAAGGAATAGGTGTATAAGATCGGTGTGTGATTAGACACTTGCCGTTTGGCATAGACTAAGTCCGTACGGTCATAGCAACGGTATTCCCAGTAGTAAGCAGGGCTATTTTGGGGCAGGAACGCACAGGAACGGAGTTCCAGCTGGCTCCCAAGTTGGCCACACCCAGCAGGAACTCATTAGCATAACAGGCCGCACCCAACAGTAGAAATTCATTAGGATTGGCTACATCAGGGTTGTGTGGCCTAATATGCAAAGGAGTTCCTGCTACAAAAAAAGCCCTGGGTTTTGACAACAAACAAGGTAAACAGAATAAGAGGCAAAAGGTGGGTGCGGAGGGATGACCACACTTCTGGTAACATGGGGGTGTGGCCTAAAATACTAATGAGTTCCTGCTGGGCTTTTTGTACAAAAAGAGCCCTGGTAGTAAGAATACACTATCCTTGTTCATGAACCTCAGACCTGGGGGGGAAATATACAGTCCTGCACATCCTGTGTTTTGACAGGGTTGGCCTTCTAATAGCAGAGGGACCCGGAGAGTATTATGGTATACAGGCAAAGAACAACAGAGTAGAAGGCATTGGGGGAAAGAGGAGCATTCCAGGAATTCTGAACAGTAGAAAGCATAAATCCCCCTAGAGTAGAAAGGGACTAAATATAGCCTGTTTTAATATTTACGCTAACCGCATAACTCACATGATGCTGCCTCGCTGTCAGCACCTGGGATGTATTAAGGTTGCTTTTTTTTGCAGTTATGGTACATCACTTTGTTTTCTATTTCTATCACGGCTGCGGCTGTATAACAAAACCGATGCCAATGGTGGCTACCGCAGATACAGTGGAAAAGAGCCAGAGTCCCAGCAGCACCTTAAAGACTAAGAAAAATTGTGGCGGGGGATGAGCTTTTTGTGAGTCACTCTGCTCGTTTCTTCGATTGTGAGCAGCGGCTCAGGAAAGCTCCTCCCCTGCCACAAAATTTGTTAGTCTTTAAGGTGCTACTGGACTCTTTGCTCTTTTTCTACTGCTACATCTGTGTGTGACAGTGTGAGACAGGATGCGGAACTAGATGGACCCCTGGTCTGATCCAGCAGGGCTCTTCTTATGTTCTCATGAAGGCCTCAGCCTTTATACCCTGTTGTTGGCTGTCCAGAGGAACTGGTTGGCCACCATGTGAGACAGGATGCCGGACTAGATGGACCACTGCTCTGATCCAGCAGAACTGATGTTCTCATGAAGGCCTCAGCCCCTCTGCCCTGTTGTTGGCCCTCCAGAGGAAATGGCTGACCACCGTGTGAGACAGGATGCCGGACTAGATGGACCACTGCTCTGATCCAGCAGGGCTCTTCTTAGGTTCTTATGAAGGCCTCAGCCCCTCTGCCCTGTTGTTGGCCCTCCAGAGGAAATGGCTGGCCACTGTGTGAGACAGGATTCTGGACTAGATGGACCACTGCTCTGATCCAGCAGGGTTCTTCTGATGTTCTCATGAAGGCCTCAGACTCTCTGCCCTGTTGTTGGCCATCCAGAGGAACTGGTTGTCCACCGTGTGAGACAGGATGCCGGACTAGATGGACCACTGCTCTGATCCAGCAGGGCTCTTCTTAGGTTCTTATGAAGGCCTCGGCCTCTCTGCCCTGTTGTTGGCCATCGAGAGGAACTGGTTGGCCACTGTGTGAAACAGGATGCTGGACTAGATGGACCACTGATGTGATCCAGCAGGGCTCTTCTTAATATTCTTACATTCTTAAGGTGGAAATGTGAACATGTATCCTGCCTGGCCCTCAGTTAATTGTAAGAAGCATGATGTTTTTATATTTAGAACTGCTTCTGGTCTTCACATTACCAACAAGCCAAAGGTTGTAAAGCGCTTTAATGGTGCATGTGAACTGGGCCTCAGCTCACCCCCATAAGCAAAGTCGTGGGCCAGCCTGACCAGCCTGAATCCAGTGTGGCTGAAGACGCCTCAGGAGTCAAGGAGCCACATGCAGCCAGCTCTGAACCAGCTAAAGAATTAGAGATAGGGGAGCCTCAAGGTTCATTGCTAGCAGCTGACTTTGATCCACCCACACACAGCTCTGAAGTAGTTGACGAAGCACAGCTGCAGGAAAGTAGCCCACCAACAAAGGGAAAAGCTCCAGCAAGACATAAGGACACGGAGACAGAGTGCTTGCCTCTTGGCTCAGCACTAGCTGCTTAATTATAGCAGTTGTAAGTGCAGGCTTGTTAAGGAATGCCTAGATAAATCACACCTGGAGAACTGCAGATTGTGGAAGCAATGAGTCACAACTGTGTGAACTTTGTGTCCACAACCCTGGACTCTGCCTGCCTCCTGTGACCTTTGGACTGACCATTGACTCTGCTTTTTGGACTTGCCTGAACTTTGCTGATCAATGACCTTGGACTGCCGTGACTCTGCTTTCCTGAACAACCCATGAACTCTGATGGCCGCTAAACCAATTTTTGATCCCTGGACTAGACTCTTGACTGCGATCTAGCTCTGTGGCCTTGCTCTGCCTATATTCCAAGACAAGCAGATGTGAGCTGCGTTACTTCAACCCCTGGTGAAATGTACCGAGTTTGGATGCATGGCATAGTGAATTCAGCTCATAGTTTATTGGTAGAGTAAAACTAAAAGACAAACTAGCCGGTCCGTGACCTGCTTATATCCGTGAACACACACACTCCGAGCACCCACCCCACTCCCAGTGATAGGCTCTATTTACACTACCCAGTCCCCATAGGTCCAAACTAGGATCCGTGCAAGCCCATTGGTCTGCGTTCAGATCCAACTTGTCCATTGTTCTAGACCCGAAGGTCTGCTAGACCGCATGGCCAGGCTAGCGCTGCCGTAGCCATCTTAACACATAACACCTGGAAACATCAGCGGGGCCCTCAAATTATCCACAGTACCCTTTAATAAAGTATATTCAGTTATCAAGCAAAAAGAAAAGCCTTAAGCAATAGCAGTCTCCTCACTTTTCAAAACACCCTGGCTGAGGGCTAATGTACACCACATACCCGTCAAGTGTTGGATCACAGCTGTGTGCCTGGACTCACAGTAAGGCATAGATTGGGGGATGTTGTGTACGCGGACCGCCAGTAGGGGTCTGCCACCTAAGTCTGAAGCTTGGGACAAAAAGACAATAGGGCCTAGGATCCTAGTCCACCTCGAGTCCACCAATTAGACCTTGGCGGGAAGTTCAAACCCACCAATGGGACTAAGGGTGTGCCGGGTGGGGTGTATAAAGTTGGCCCTTGCAGGGCTGGGTTTGCAGTGTGTGTTATGTGAAGTACAATAAACGCATCTGAACGCATGTCGTAGTCCAGGTCTCCATGCGGTGAACCCAGTACTTTACAGGGGAACTCACCTTAATAAGTGCTTGTTTGCTCGGCGCTGTGAGGGGGGAGGAAGGAACTTTCAGTTTCCCTCCTGCCCCAATTTTGCCAGTGGAAACTGTAGGTAGAGGGACTTTCAGCCCCTTTCTTTGGCTCTGTGTGTCCTGAAGGGGTGAAGTGCCCGCCGCCGTTTCTGCTGGCGGAAGTGGGGTGGGAGGGAAACCAAGAGCGAACATTTTAAGTTGGGTTCTCCTGGTGAACGTCTGACTGCAAATCTGGTCTCCACATTCATATGTGTGTGTCATCTACGCGAACCCCTGTGACAATAATCGGCAGCACAACAACTGAACTAGACAAGATGTTCCTCTTTAAGAGCTTGAGAAGAGCGGCATAGGGTCCCGGCCTCTTTTGTTTTAAAGGGCTAAACAGCCGTGGGAAGGCCCGGTGAGCCAAAAGGTTAAATTCTGCTCCCTGCCCACCTCCCTCAGAGTGAAGTAGGTCCTGTACAACTGCAACTGAGCTTTTAAAAAATGAACGGGATTCTATTATGTCTGCTTCCTTAGGTCTGACTCTGAAAGCAAGGTTGCCATCTCCAGGCTGGGAAATTCCTGGAGATTTAGGGGCAGAGCTTGGGGAAGGCAGCATTTGGGATGAGGAGAGAGTTAAGCAGGGATGTGAGGTCATTCAGCCTGCCCTCCAAAGATGCCATTTCCCTTAGAGGAACTGAGTACGGTTGACATTCCCCAGTTGGAGGAGTGGGGATGGCCCTATTTTGCGGGCCCCTGTCCTCTGCCTGCCATCTGGGAAATCGCCCTCCCCAACAACAACATTGTGTGATGTGCCTACATCACCTGGAAGGGACATGCATGTGCCAGGGATGATGTTCTGGGTTTTGGGCAAAACTCTATGGTTTTGTAGAGCCAGTTTGGTGTAGTGGTTAAGTGGGCGGACTCTAATCTGGGAGAACCGGGTTTGATTCCTCACTCCTCCACTTGCACCTGGCCGGATGACCTTGGGCAAGCCATAGCACTGATGGATACAATGAGTCTCACCAGGAGACACTAGCTGTAAGATTGTTAAATGGATTAATCTTGATATTTTGATATTTCAACGCTATTCTGCTTGACAAAGGTGCACACGAAACGAGATAATATGCATAATCCGTTGTGTGGTGGCATTTGAATTACATTGAGTAAACTGAATTTTGGAACAGGAGACTTTCAGTCTGTGGAGACTTTTGTGACGTAACACATCACAGTTGTTGTTTTCCTCTCTAATAGCACTGATAAGAGCTGTCCTTGAAAAAGAGCCATTTGTGTCAAGAGATCTCTCAGCCCCACCTACCTCACAGGGTGTCTGTTGTGGGACGGGGACGGGGAAGGGAAAGGAGTTTGTAAGCCACTCTGACACTCCTTTGGGTAGCGAAGGGAGGGTAGAAATCCAATCTCTTCTTCTTCTTCTTTGAGGGCGATTTTACCATAGAGTTTTGCCCCAAAACCAGAGCGTCGCCCCTGACATGCCTACGTCACTTCCAGGTGACATAGGCACAGTGTGTGACATCACTTCTGGTGATATCAGCACATCAGGGGCGACGCTCCCAGCTCCCGGAATGTCCCCCATTGCCTGCCAGCATCTCTAATGGACTTGGCAACCTTAGAACTGAGCTGTGCAGTCTGGCAATCAGTTGTAATTCTGGTGGAGCTCAAGGCGGAGCTCAAGGCAACCCTACCTGAGACAGGTATAACAGGCATTAGGTTCAGACAGGGCCATATCCCTGCCGTCCCTTGGTGTTGTGAACACGAGAGGGTCAAAGAGGGAAGTTCCAGTGCATCCCCAGTTTGGTCCTGGGTAGATTTTTGGCCACCCAATGAGAAGGGAGCCCTCACCGGAGAAGACCCTGATGCCGGGGAAGATCAGTGGTGGATTAACCCTTAAGCAGACTAAGCACGTGCTTAGGGCGCCAGGGCCAAAGGGGGCACCACAAAGTTGGGGAAAGGGTGAAAAAACGTAGAAAGATGCCTTTCAGGTCATGAATACTGGAACTTTGCTACACTTAACTTGTGAAATATTAAAATAGAGGTTGTATTGCGTTTTCGTAGAACTTTATGTAGCCAAAGCTTGGCTTAGTTTGTACAGTAAATTGTGTTATCATATGAATACATTTTTGTATCGCTGCCACCTGCATTGTATATCTGGTCAGACGGGTCAACAACTAAAATGGACGGGGTCAGTGTGGAAAGGAGAGGGGGGGCACCAAGACTGGTCAGTGCTCAGTGCACGTGAGCCTTAATCCGCCCCTGGGAAAGACTGAAGGTCAAAGAAGAAGGGGACGACAAAGGGTGGGGTGGTCAGACAGTATCATCGATGCAATGGACATGAAATTACTTAAAAACTCCAGAGGACGATGGAAGATGGGAGGGCCTGGCGTGATGTGGTCCGTGGGGTCACAAAGAGTCGGACTCGACTGTGCGGCTAAACAACAAACAACAGATTTTTTTTAAAAAAATGTGATTTGGGCACCTCAAAGAATAAGCATTCCCTTATCAGAAACTAACCAGCCTTTAATTTAGTGTGGTCTCTATTAACCCAATGGCAGGAGTGAAATCAGTCAGGGTTTCCCATAAGGACATTTTGTGATTATTATTTTTTTAATACTGTGATTATTCTCAGCTATCCTATCTACTGGGTCCCTGGTGTTTATTTCTTTGTTTGTTTGTTTAATGATACATTTATTTCAACTGCTGTTCCTGGGAGCCAGCGTGGTACAGAGCAGTGAATAATCTGGAACACTGAGTTTAATTCCCCACATGAAGCCTGCTGGGTAGGGATGCCAGCCTCCAGGTGGGACCTGGGGATCCCCTAGGGTTCCCAAGTACTTACCGTGGGGGAGCGGGGGACGCATGCTCCCCGGCCGGACCAGTCCTCCCTGTAACGCACCATGCCGTCACCAGGAAGTGACGCCAGGTGACGCTCTGGCAATGGGGCCGAAAACTCGATGGTACCATCGAGTTTCCAGCCACATTGCCAAAGCGTTGCCTAGCATCACTTCCTGGCGATGGCATCGTGCATGCGTCTTTCCTTCCCCCGGGGATGGTCCTGCCAGGACGTATCCGTCCCCCGCTGAAATACAGTAAGTTCTTGGCAAGCCTAGGATCCCCTGGATTTATGGCTCATCTCCAGACTACAGAGATCAGTTCCCCTGGAGGCAATGGCCGCTTTGGAGGGTGGGCTCTGTGGCATCGTGCCCCGTTGAGGTCCCTGTCCTCCCCAGGCTCCGCCCCCAAGTCTCCAGGATTTTCCCAACCCGCACCGGGCTCCTCCACCTCCCTGTCGCCTGCTGGGCGACTTTGGGTCAGTCCCAGTTCTCTCAGAACTCTCTCAGCCCCACCTACCTGACAAGGTTCCCGCTGTAGGGGGAGGAAGGGAAGGCGATTTGTCGTGCGTTTATTCAGGGAAGGCTACACAGCACGTCGGCTTTTAGACAAAATAAGAGAACAATAATAAAATAACGTGAGACAAATGAACATTCCGTGCTGAATGAATAAATCACGAATACATGATTTGAAGTATCAAAAATGGTCACCGAATCGTTGCATAATTTAGCTGGGCACGGAATTAATGGCAGAAGCTTCCATTTTGGGTCCAGCTGAGATATACTCGGCAACTTCCAGACGGATGTGATTTTCAGTTCCGGACAGGAGGTTAAGCGAGCGAGAGTCCTCTGAACGGCTGGGAAAAGTTACACGAAGGGGAGTTATCCGACAAGCTCTTAAACTGCCCTGACCTGGATACCCCTGGCAAGCCCAATCCTGTCAGATCTCGGAAGCCAAGCAGGGTCAACTCTGACAAGTACTTGGACGGGAGACCTCCTTGGGATGCCAGAGGTGGGAGGCAGGGGCAGGCTTTATTCAGCCACCCCTCTGAATATCTTCCAGGCCCTCCGTAGGGCTCAGTCACCAGCAGTGTCCCCTCTAAGCTGAGTTAGTGTGAGCCGGCTCACAGCTTTTTAGCCTCCAGCTCACAGGTTTTTGTCTTAACTCATTAAGGATGCCTCCAGAGCAAACCCGTTTATGCAGTAGCCAAATCGCTCGCTCACAACTTTAACGCCAGTAGCTCCCAAAGTAGAATTTTTGCTCACGAGACTCCACAGCTTAATGGGAGCATTGGTCACCAGAGGTTGCTATGACTTCCAGGTGTGCGTGGACGCACACACACACACATTTAAGAAATACAAAAAAAGAGAGAAGCTCTTGAATTGCCGTAGGATTTGCAGGTCGAGAGAAAGTGTGTCAGAGTTTCAGGCACCTCGAGACCAAACAGACAGATGTTTCGATCGAATGGCGTAAATGTGATTGTAAGCCGCTTTGAGACTCCTTAAGGTCGAGAAAGGTAAAGGTAAAGGTTCCCTTGCTCGAAAGCCAGTCGAATCCGACTCTAGGGTTGCGGTGCTCATCTTCGTTTCAAAGCCAAAGAGCCAGCGCTGTCCGAAGACGTTTCCATGGTCGTGTGGCCAGCATGACTAAACACCAAGGCGCACAGAACGCTGTTCCCTTCCCACCGAAGTGGTACCTATTTATCTACTTGCAATTTCTTGCTTTCGAACTGCTAGGTTGGCAGGAGCTGGAACTAGAGACGGGAGCTCACTCTGCCATGCGGCACCTGGGTCTCGAACTGCTGAACTACTGACCTTCCACAGCCTGCAGTTCAGCGTCTTAACCAATTGAGCCACCGCAGCTCCTTTTAGATCAAGAAAAGCGAGGTATAAAACCCCGCTCTTCTTCTTCTGTTGGGTATTTATCCGTTTTGGGCGGGGTTTCAGCGGGTAAGAAAATCAACAGGTAAAGCTTTTCCTCACATGCAGTGTTAAGGAACCCTCCACCAGTGGAACTGCCGCTTGTCTTAAAGACAGAAATAAAGGGGGGAAGACCCTCTCTGAATATCTTATGCTAACTGCATCTTGGGGCTTTTGGGGGGGGACACCCTGAAACTCCAGACGGTTATAATTCAAAACGAATGGCTGCGTTGTGTTTGTCAACTAGCAACCCATCGCGGAATACGAGCGGCACAGGAGGTTCAAGATATACAGATCTGGCTGACACAGAAAAATGTAAATATTTCCATAGACTTACTACTCTACAAAGCCTTCCCATATATGGAAGCCGAAGGACCAGAAATGCGGCTCTCCTGTAACTAAACCACAGACAATGGAAGGCAGAAACCAGCAATGTTTCTTGAACTCTGCAGTGTGTGGGGGGTCTTTTCTCCGTTCCGCTAAAGCCGCCCAAGGACTGTTACAAAAATCCTTCAAAGAAACAAACATCTCTCGGCAAATAACACTGGATTATAGAGCTCTTTATCATCAAGCCGTTCCCTTTTTTGTGATAAGATTTTAATTCTGTTGAGCTTTGCACCACATGACTGGTTTATTTTAATGGAACTGGGTTGCATTTGCGCAGGGCAAAGTTGTGTGTGCTGACTTTAGGGATTCCAGTTCCCCTCTGGGGGTGGAGGGGGAGTCCCCCGGCACCCCTAGCTCAAATTGTCCACGCTGCTCTAGCAGCCAGCTAGAGAACAAATGAATTATAAAGTAACCATTGGTGTGATGACACTACGTCATTGCTGAGGGAAAAAACCCTGGAAATGATGTCACACCGCTTTAGGAATTGCTGGTTTTACCATAGAGTTTCCAAGAATTCCTAGACTAGTGTGACATCACTTCAAGGTTTTCCCTGGAAGTGATGTAACAATGTCGTGCTGCCAGTACCATCCATGTCCCCGCCCCTTCCAGACTCCTGCCAGTTGGAATCCCCTCTGCCATTTTGGAGGTGGAGCTTAATGCTAGCCCTTTCCTAGGGTTGAAAATGAAAGGGGGTGGGGGACTTAACCCAAACTGAATTGAATTAAGTACCTAAAGGTCAAGAAGATCTGAGTGTATAGGCCCAAGGATTCTGATAGTCAAATTAAAAACATTAAACATTGACCGATGTACAAAAATCTAGAAGTATTTATTACAAAGTAGATTAAAGAAACAGATACTGGTCCTGGTGATAGCTTCAATGAAGAAGGAGGAGGAGATTGGAGTTATACCCTGCCCTTCACTACCTGAAGGAGTCCCAGAGTGGCTTACAAATCTCCTTTCCCTTCCCCTCCCCACAACAGACACCCTGCGAGGTAGGTGGGGCGGAGAGAGCTCTTTTGAAAACTGTCCTTGAGAAATGCTGGAAATGTAAAAAAGTAGAGGGTTCTTTTTACCATATGTGGTGGTCATGTGATAAAGTGAAAGCATACTGGTCTAATATACATTGTGTGATGCAGAAAATACTGAAAATCCCAATTGAGAGAAAGCCAGAACTTCTTCTCCTCGGTTTGACAATGGAAAAAATTCCACAAGAAAAAAGGACATTGTTATGGTACATGATTACGTCGGCGAGAATGGCCTTTGCTCAGCATTGGAAAATGGAGAAGGTGCCAGATGTACATGACTGGTTGAGAAAACTGTTATTTTTAGCGGAAATGGACAAAATGACAAAGAAATTAAATGGACAAATGGCAGAACAATACCTAAAAGACTGGGAAGGATTGAAATTGTATCTAGAAACTGAATATAGAATGAAGGGGAAAATATATAACTTGGATACGTATGGATATTGAACGAGAAATGAAATGAATTTTGAACTGTATGTGCTGTTATATACAATATGCTGAAATTGTAGAGGTTATATATAATTCAAATGTGTTACCTGGTTTGTCGATGTACTTAAGTCTAAGCTTGATTGCCTTATAATTTTTCTGTTTGTTATTAGCAGTGTTGGAAGCCTATTAGGGGGGTGGGGGGATTGGGACGGGGATCTTCTTTTCTGAAATTGTATTGGTAACGTGATTGGAAATGTTGAATGTATCCCAATAAAAAATTTGTTTCAAAAAAAAAAAGAAAACTGTCCTTGAGAGAACAGCTCTGAGAGAACTTGTGACTGACCCAAGCTCACACTAGCAGCTGCATGTGGAGGAGTGGGGGAATCAAACCCGGTTCTCCACGATTATTGTCCACACTCCTAACCTCTACACCAAAGTGGCTCTCTCTCTGAAGAATCAAATTGTACAGTGACAACCAAATATAACCATTATTGGCCCAGACCATATGCACAGGAGGTGGTGGCAGCTACAAGCATGGACAGTTTCAAGAGGGAATTAGATAAACATATGGAGCAGAAGTCCATCAGTGGCTATTAGCCACAGGGTATAGATGGGAATTCTCAGTCTGGGGCAGGTGATGCACTCTATTCTTGGTGCTGGAGGGGGCAGCAGTGGGAGGGCTTCTAGTGTCCTGGCTCCACTGCTGGACCTCCTGATGGCACCTGGTATATTTTGGCCGCTGTGTGACAGAGTGTTGGACTAGATGGGCCATTGGCCTGATTCAACATTGGCTTCTCTTATGTTCTCTTATGTTCTTATTTGAGCTCACTGGCCTTCCTCAATGGTCAAACGAATCATATCACAGAACAGCTCCTGATATTACAATACAACAATCATTTCTTATAAATTGACCGAGATGTAGGGTTTTTTTAATGATTATTGTCTGTGACCAAAGGCAAAGACAGTAATCAGAGGCCTCATTCTTGATCGTTTGCTGCCACGGTCAAGCGCACTTTCCTATAGCAGTGGTTCAATTAGTTACCTTTCTCGCTTGGTCAGAAGAATTCGGTGCAGCCGGGAGCCAATAGTGATGTGATTGTACCACTGAGGAAGGCCAAGGGGCCGAAATGCATATGGTCGGGATCAATTAACTCCTCTCCAAGAGCCACCAGGTCTGTCCCCACCCGCCACTGGCAGGGGATGGGGAGTTGGGTTGCCAGATTTAGGTGGGGAAACTCCTGGAGATCTGGGGATGGAAGCTGCAGAGGACAGGGACCTCAGTGGGGTGCAATGTCAGAGAGTCCACCCCCCCCCAAGCATCCATTTCCTCTAGGGCAACTGATCTCTATAGTCTGAAGATGAACTGGCACCTACCCTAGGCCCGTAGCCAGGATTTTGTAATTCAGGGGGCCTTTAAATAAGTCAGGGGGCACTGACATCACAAAATAAGAAATAAAATAAAAATAAATTTTTTAAAACTCACTTTTGCGGCATTCACACTCTGCTTGCCTACATGGGGAAGCAAGCCATGCTTGGGAAAGGGTTGGCAGTGGGGAGTCCTCCAGGTAGCCCAGAGAGCTGGGAGACCTGGGGGCTGGATGGAAGTCGGGGGGCCTTGGCAGGAAGTCAGGGGGCCAGGCCCCGAAATGCCCCACTGTAGTTACGGGCCTGCCCTACCCTCTTCCCCAGACTCCCCAGACAAGACATCAAAACCAACCTGTTCCAAGAGCCACCCTGTACCATCCCCCTTAAACTGAAGAAAAGGAATTATGAGCTTTTTCGGTCCCCCTCGAAGTTGAAAGCTTGGGGAGCCCCACGCATCATGTTCAGGGCGAGCACAACATTGTGTGGAAGCTCCTTACGGAAGTGGGAGCATCCAGCTATCCGCATCGGACAAAATACGCAGGTGGGAGTCGCCCAGGATTAGCAAGCGGAGAGAAATGCGGACCAAAACATAAAGATAATGAGGACGTATCAGGTGTATTCTTCAGTGCATCGGTTCGATTATCTTATCAATAGTAAAGAGCCAATCATTTATCTAGATGATAATCACATGTTTAAAATAGGAGAGGTTTAGAGTAAGACTGATGTTTTTTCTATAAAAATGCATTGATGTGATAAGCAAGTCAGATTTCTCTGGATGGAACTCTGAGAAGGTTAGAAGAAGAAGAGAGAAGAGATTGGATTTATACCCCGCTCTTCACTTGGAGTCTCAGAGTGGCTTACAAACTCCTTTCCCTTCCCCTCCCCACAACAGGCACCCTGTGAGGTGGGTGGGGCTGAGAGAACTCTGACTGAAACTGCTCTTTTTCAAGGACAGCTGTGCCAGAGCTTGTGACTGACCCAAAGTCACATCAGCATGTGCAAGTGGAGGAGTGGGGAATCAAACCCGGTTCTCCCAGATTAGAATCCGCACACTTTAACCACTACACCAAACTGGCTTAGGTGAGATCTCTCTCTGTCTCTCTCTCTCTCTCTGTGTGTGAGAGAGACAGAGAGAGACAGAGAGAGAGAGACAGAGACAGAGACAGAGATGTGGGTTTACAAAAAAATCCCAAAATTTTAAAGACAAATCCTCATTGCTGGTTCGTTTTAAGATTTACTTACTCCAACATGGCTAAGAAATGTGAGGAACTGTGATAAGTTTGGCACTTGTTTTTTCCAGCCGCTCTATAGAGTTAACTCTCACATGCTTGTAGTTGCTGACATCTTGCCTAATAAAGAGAACGAGTTCTTTTTTTCAATAAAAGACAAATTCTCTGAAGCTTTCCTGCTTCGGGGGGGTCTTAGTTCAAAGAACAGAACCCACAATTATTTCGTTTATACTATCAGGGTTGATAGACTACTTTTATTAGATAGATCCTGGAGATATCTGATGCTAAACTTTATAATAGAGTCATTCTTTAAGGACTTTTTAGTCTGGATTCTCAAATTGGATTGGTAGGGTCACCACCAGCTCCAGGTTGGGAAATACTTCCCAAATACTTACCTCGTGTCGGCGGGGGACGGATATGTCCTGGCAGGACCATCCCCAGGGGAAGGAAAGACACGCCGCTTGATGCCATCACCAGGAAGTGATGCTAGGCGACGCTCTGGCAATGCGGCTAGAAACTCGATAGTACCATTGAGTTTTCAGCCCCATTGCCAGAGCGTCACCTGGCGTTACTTCCTGGCGACGGCATGGTGCGTTACAGAGAGGAATGGTTCGGCCGGAGAGCATGTTTCCCCCGCCCCCACACAGTAAGTACTTGGGAACTCTAACCTGGAGATTTTGGGGGGTGGAGACCGAGGAAGACAGGGTTAGGGGAGGGACTTCAGTGGGGTCTAATGCCATAAAGTCCACCTTCCAAAGCAGCCGTTTTCTCCAGGGAAACTGATCTCTGTTGCTGGGAGATCAGTTGCAATCCCAAGAGGTCTCCAGCCACCAGCTGGAGGTTGGTAACCCTTTAGGATGTGGGACTAAAACCTCTCATTGCACTTGTAGCATGCACTACTCCAGTATAGCAAAAGGACAATCGCATGATTCGTGGAACTGCGAACGTTACTATCCTCTTTCGCTGGAACTGAAACGGCCGGGACCGCCTGCGCCAAATTAGGCCACAAAAATAAAGTCGAAATGCGAACAATTCGCTCCAGCTTCCTCCAGCAAGTCTAGAAACCTGTCATGTGCTGATTTACTGCGTTCCTTAAAGGTCTCCAGTCCGTGTGCTTTAATTAAGCCTCCTCTGGCTTTGCTCACGGAATTCATCAATGTGTCAACGCCGGGCTGATTAAAATATCCAATATGTTTTACAAGGCCGTATATGCCAAATGGGAAACATGGGGCGGCGGTTGCTGCCCGACGGAAAATTAGAAACTCAGTCGTAAACAGGACGAGTCAGGGAATAGGCGAACGTGCCGTCGGAATGGAAACAACAGGAGACATTGTGCAGCTGGTCAGGCGGGCCTGGGTTTTGTGCCGAGGGGCTACAGCGTCTGCCGGTCTCTAAAAGCTCCCGTTGTTCTGCCCCGACAAGTGTCTTGGAATAGGCAGCCGGACACACTTGTTATCTTGTCTCAGAGAATGAAGAAGAGCAGGTGGTCAGGAAGGACGGTCACAGTTAACTAAACTCTCAGCTCCAGTGAGAAGCGCCAGCAGGTCGAAGCCAACAACGGATATTGCTCTTGAATAGCTCAAGGAGACAGTCCGCAGGGAACTGGTTGATTACCTGCACAGGATGTGCCTAGAGCAGGCGTGTCGAACTCATTTGTTATTGGCCAGATCTGACGTAAATGAGCTCTTGTTGGGCCGGGCCATGCATGCCTTAAAATGTAATGCCAGGTAGCAGAGATATAAACTTTATAAAGGACACAAACACAAAGGGTTTTTTTTAAACTTAAAAACATGCTTAAAACCAGGGCTATTTTCGGGCAGGAACGCACAGGAACGGAGTTCCGGCTGGCTCCTGAGTTGGCCACGCCCAGCAGGAACTCATTAGCATATCAGGCCACACCCAACAGCAGAAACTCATTAGGATTGGCTACATTAGGGGTGTATGGGCTAATATGCAAAGGAGTTCCTGCTACAAAAAAAGCCCTGGGTTTTGACAACAAAGAAGGTAAGCAGAATAAGAAGCAAAAGGTGGGTGTGGCTGGATGACCACACTTCTGGTAACATGGGGGTGTGGCCTAATATGCTAATGCTGTGCTGTCAGGGGTGTGGCCTATTATGCTAATGAGTTCCCGCTGGGCTTTTTCTACAAAAAAAGCCCTGCTTAAAACATCAGCACTCTGGCAATATTTTGTTTTATTTAACAGTGTCTGATAACTGACACCCCTTGCTCCGAATTACTGCATCAAAATGTCTGTGCTGTTGCAACCTTGAGTATGCTGTTCAGGTGTGCATCCGTAAGCTGCAAACCGACGATGACGCAGCAGCAGCAGAACTGGAAGAAGATGCAGAAGACAGCCCAGTTCCACCGCGGGCCTGAGAGAAGCCCTCCGGGGGCCTGATCCAGCCCTCGGGCCGCATGTTTAACACCCCTGGCCCAGAGGGAGCCCCAAAGCTTTTGGGGTAACTCACCCCATCTAGCTTGTTCATGATCGTGTTGAAGAGTTTGGCTTTTTGGGAGTATTTGTGCGTGTGTAAGTATTTGAACTGTTTTATAATGATTTTATGTGGTTTTATTGGTATTTTTGAACCAACCGTGTAAGCCACCCTGAGCCTACTCGCAGGGAGGGCGGGGTACAAACTGAATAAATAAATAAATAAATAAATATAAGTGCCATCAAGTCATAGCCGACTTCTAGCGACTTCTAGTTTTCAGGGTAAGAGATATTCAGAGGTGGTTTGCCATGGCCTTCCTCGCAGGGCCGGCTCAAGGAATTTCTGCGCCCTAGGCGGACGCAGATCCCAACCTCCCGGTTGGGCCTGGAGACCCAGCCATGCCGCCCCCCCCTTCTCCCCCCCCAGGGAGGAGGGGGAGGGCGGGCAAGCTGTGCCCTGGCTGGGTGCTCTGCAGTGGCAGCGGCAGCAGCGGGGAGTCCCCGCTGGCCGCCGCTGCCTCCCCCCCTCAGGGAGGAGGGGGAGGGCGACTTGTGCCCTAGCCGGGCGCTTTTCGGTGGCGGTGGCAGCGGGGAGATCCCGCTGGCCGCCGCCAGTTGCCTCCTCCTCCCCCCCCCAGGGAGGAGGGGGAGGGAAACTTGCACCCTAGTTGAGCGCTTGGCTGCGGCGGTGGCAGCGGGGAGATCCTGCTGGCCGCCGCCGGCCACCTCCTCCTCCTCCCCCCCCAGGGAGGAGGGGGAGGGCAACTTGCTCCCTAGCTGGGCACTTGGCAGCGGCGGCGGTAGCGGGGAGATCCCACTGGCCGCCGCTGGCCTCCTCCTCCTTCCCCCCCCCAGGGAGGAGGGGGAGGGCAACTTGCGCCCTAGCCGGGCGCTTTTCGGCAGCGGCGGCAGGTGCCTGGTTAGGACGGCGGGGGGGCGCTTTTAGGGGGGAGCAGGGCGCCATTTGGCGCCCCTGAGGCCGGCGCGCCCTAGGTGAGTGCCTAGTTTGCCCAATGGGCGATCCGGCCGTGCTTCCTCGGCAAAGTCTTCCTCAGTGATCTCCCATCTAAGTACTGACCCCGGCTTAGCTTCCGAGATCTGAAGAGATCGGGCTATGCTATATTATTTCGCATCCCTTTGGGAATATATACTTTATCCAAACTGCATCTGAAAGGACGACTTCTTGCATTCATCTCGGTCTTTGTGGGGACAAAGACTGGGGCGTCTGGGAAGGAGGCCGTATAATATCAAGGCGGAGGTTTTCTTTCCCTTTTTGGCTGCAGGTTTTAAGCCTGAGAATAGCCATAGGCTCAAATTTGAGCCAAAGAGCATGAACCGAAGGGCTGTTTCTCCTTGGCTATCAGCCCTTGGCCTGCTGTGTGAGTAACTGGCTCATCAGGCAGATCTATACGCAGAAGTAGCCTTCAGGTAGGATTCCTCGGCTGGTGAGAAAGCAAGTCCCGTGCCCCCGAGGAGACAGTTAGCTTTGCTATTTTTGAAGAACCTGTTTATTTTTACATTTATAATCTGTGTTTTGACCAAAGTCCCTAATGCAGAGTTATGGCAATCAAACTAGACTTTACATGCAATCACGTTTGGGCTCTTTTTGTGGCAGGAACTTCTTTGCATGTTAGGCGACACACACCCTAATGTAGCCAATCCTCCAAGAGCTTACAGTAGTCCCTGTAAGAAGAGCTCTGTAAGCTCTTGGAGGATTGGCTACATTAGGGAACTCCTTTGCGTATTAGGCGACACCCCCTAATGTAGCCAATCCTCTAAGAGCTTACAGTAGCCCCTGTAAGAAGAGCTCTGTAAGCTCTTGGAGGATTGGCTACATTAGGGGTGTGTCGCCTAACATGCAAAGGAGTCCCTGCTACAGAAAGAGCCCTGCCGGTTTGTAATTGTTGATATTCACCTGGTAGGGAAAAGCGATTTCAGGGAG
The DNA here is from genome assembly GCA_029375565.1 of Gekko gecko. Classification (NCBI taxonomy): domain Eukaryota; kingdom Metazoa; phylum Chordata; class Lepidosauria; order Squamata; family Gekkonidae; genus Gekko; species Gekko gecko. The sequence continues at coordinate 340,065,889 of JAPDNY010000001.1, read as the reverse complement.
AAGGTTGTTTAGTGTGGAACCATATCAATGCCAGTTTTGGGATCAGGAAGGAATTTTTCTCCAGGTTGGCCCAGGGGTCCTGGAAGTTTGTTTGTTTTTTGCCTTCCTCTGGGCATAGAGGAAAGTTGGGGGAGGTAGCTGTGAATTTCCCACAGGGGGTTGGGCTAGATGACCCTTGGAGGTCCCTTCCAGCTCTGTGTTTCTGTGCTTCGATGTAATGTCAAGGGAAGCAGTGGTTAAGTGTGCGGACTCTAATCTGGGAGAACCAGGTTTGATTGCCCACTTCTCCACTTGCACCTGCTGATGTGACCTTGGGTCAGTCACAAGCGCTGGCACAGCTGTTCCTGAAAGTGCAGTTTGTGTTAGAGTTCTCTCAGCCCCACCTACCTCACAGGGGGTCTGTTTTGGTGAGGGGAAGGGAAAGGAATCTGTAAGCTGCTCTGAGACTCCAAGTGAAGGGCAGGATATAAATTCAATCTCTTCTTCTTCTTCTTCTTCTTCTTCTTCTTCTTCTTCTTCTTCTTCTTCTTCTTCTTCTTCTTCTTCTTCTTCTTCTTCTTCTTCTTCTTCTTCTTCTTCTTCTTCTTCTTCTTCTTCTTCTTCTTCTTCTTCTTCTCTTTCCTTCCCAACATTTCCTCTCTCCAGCTCTCCCCCAAAGCACCTTCACGGTTTCCTTTCTGGGATCCAGACATCTCTTTACCCTCCCAAACACGAGTCTGGAACTGGGTGGTGGAGGCAGTTGTGGGGAACAGAGCAGAGAAGATAAAGCTAGGACAACAACTTCCATCTATTCAGTTTAAATCGCAAACTTAAAACCCCAGTGTTGGACATTTGCCTGTTTTTCGTGTCCTAGTTTCAGAGATCGCCGACGGCCCAAGAAAACCTCAAAGACACAAATCATATAATAACTTTTTAAAAGGGCAATTAAAACACTGCGATATAATACGCGGAAAGTGTTACACAGAAGGTCTTCCACGGCTTTTGTTTTGCACTGTTCTAATTTCAGAGAGAGGGAGAGAGGTTTATAATCCATTTAAAGCCTCATAGGCAGAAACACCTTTGTTTAATTAAGCCTTTTTAAAAAGCCATCTAAATTAGTGGCCACTACTCCATCTTGTGGTAGCGAAATCTAGGAGTTAATTGACACTAGCAAAACATGCCGTTTTAAAAATATATATCAGCTGATGGTCATTTCGACGAGTGTCTGAATCCATTTCAACAAATCTGTTTTAACAATTGTGTGAATGAAGGAACATGTAAAGCACCATCCAGCATAAATTGCTTGTCATGAAATCCAGTGGAAATCAAGGGGATACATCAGTTGGAATCACATACAGATTTAATTCATTTATAAATTGCCTTTCTCCCCAACACGGGGACCTGAAGGGGCTGACACCATTCTCTCCCTCTTCCGTGTTATCCTCACAAGAGCCCTGTGAGCTAGCTTAGGTTGAAAGAACGTAACTGGCCCAAGGTCGCCCAGCGAGCTTCCATGGCCCAAGTGGGGATTTGAGCCTGGGTCTCCCAGATACTAGACAAACACTTTTAACCAGGGCTTTTTTTGTAGAAAAAGCCCAGCAGGAACTCATTAGCATAACAGGCCATACCCAACAGCAGAAAATCATTGGCATATTAGGCCACACCCCTGACAGTGCAGCTCATTAGCATATTAGGCCACACCCACATGTTGCCAGAAGTGTGCTCATACAGCCACACCCACCTTTTGCTTCTGTTTACCTTGTTTGTTGGTCAAAACCCAGGGCTTTTTTTTGGAGCAGGAACTCCTTTTTCATGTTAGGCCACACAGCCCTAATGTAGCCAATCCTAATGAGTTTCTGCTACTGGGTGTGGCCTATTATGCTAATGAGTTTCTGCTGGGCGTGGCCAACTCGGGAGCCAGTCGTAATTCCGTTCCTGTGCGTTCCTGCCTAAAAATAGCCCTGCTTGTAACCAGTACACCACACACTCTTTCCATTTGTGTGTATGTTTTGGCTCTCCTATGGCAATTCACTCTTGCTGGATTCTGCCCAGTTTGAGACATTTCAACAGGATTCCCAGGCTATTGAAATCAAAAGTAAAGACAGTGAAGCAATTTCGGCTCTTCTGCAGCAAATCGGCTCTTCGGTGAATTTACTTATCCCGGGATAAGTATGGGGCGAAACCAGGTGACCTCAATGTAATGTGGAAACAAAAAATACCCCGAGATAATTACAGGGGTGAACTCAAGTGTAGTGTAGAAAGTAAAAATACCCTGAGGTAATTATAGGGGTGAACTCGTGTGTAGTGTAGAATGTAAGTTTGGGGACAGGGTTGAACCAGGATTTAAGGTCTAGTGTGGAAAGAACCAATACCTTGCATTTATCCCTGGTTATAACTGCATCCTTTTATCCCGGGATAAGTGTGGGGCGAAACCGGGGTGACCTCAATGGAATGTGGAAACAAAAAATAACCCAAGATAATTACAGGGGTGAACTCAAGTGTAGTGTAGAAAGTAAAAATACCCTGAGGTAATCACAGGGATGAACTCGTGTGTAGTGTAGAATGTAAGTTCGGGGACAGGGTTGAACCAGGATTTAAGGTCTAGTGTGGAAAGAACCAATACCTTGCATTTATCCCTGGTTATAACTGCATCCTTTTATCCCGGGATAAGTGTGGGGCGAAACTGGGGTGACCTCAATGGAATGTGGAAACAAAAAATAACCCAAGATAATTACAGGGGTGAACTCAAGTGTAGTGTAGAAAGTAAAAATACCCTGAGGTAATCACAGGGATGAACTCGTGTGTAGTGTAGAATGTAAGTTCGGGGACAGGGTTGAACCAGGATTTAAGGTCTAGTGTAGAAAGAACCAATACCTTGCATTTATCCCTGCTTATAACTGCATCCCTTTATCCCAGGTCAAGTGTGGGGTGAAACTGGGGTGCCCTCAATGTAATGTGGGGGGAAAAATACCCCAAGATAATTACAGGGGTGAACTCAAGTGTAGTGTAGAATGTAAAAATACCCTGAGGTAATTATAGGGGTGAACTCGTGTGTAGTGTAGAATGTAAGTTCGGGGACAGGGTTGAACCAGGATTTAAGGTCTAGTGTAGAAAGAACCAATACCTTGCATTTATCCCTGGTTATAACTGCATCCCTTTATCCCAGGTCAAGTGTGGGGTGAAACTGGGGTGCCCTCAATGTAATGTGTGGGGGAAAAATACCCCAAGATAATTACAGGGGTGAACTCAAGTGTAGTGTAGAATGTAAAAATACCCTGAGGTAATTATAGGGGTGAACTCGTGTGTAGTGTAGAATGTAAGTTCGGGGACAGGGTTGAACCAGGATTTAAGGTCTAGTGTAGAAAGAACCAATACCTTGCATTTATCCCTGGTTATAACTGCATCCCTTTATCCCAGGTCAAGTGTGGGGTGAAACTGGGGTGCCCTCAATGTAATGTGTGGGGGAAAAATACCCCAAGATAATTACAGGGGTGAACTCAAGTGTAGTGTAGAATGTAAAAATACCCTGAGGTAATTATAGGGGTGAACTCGTGTGTAGTGTAGAATGTAAGTTCGGGGACAGGGTTGAACCAGGATTTAAGGTCTAGTGCGGAAAGGACCTAGATGGAGAGGAAGGGAACCAAAGGAAAGGAAAGGGGGAACAGGCAGGCCATTTCAGCCAAGGCTCTCACATTATAGGTGGATTTAATAGCAAATAATGAATCTCCAGCTTGCAACCAAACGACTCTCGATGGGTTCACCTCCAGGTAGTTTAGTGTGGAAGAGATCAAACGTGTTCTAAAATGTTATTTTTTAGTGAGACTATACCTGTTTAAAAATATATATTTTGAACAGATAGCTGTGGCCAGGCGTAACTTTGAAATGTCACGATTAAAGCTATGTTTTTCGAAATTGCTTTTTTGGTTCTCTTAAAAGCATGGAACACAGCAGGGCCGAACTTAATGAGAGCGTTCGGCTGGACTAGAAATGCCGCTGAAGATCCCAAGTTGAATAATTCCACAGTTAGTTGTCTCTCTGGGCACAAGCTCGGACGTGCAATTATCCTAAAGCAATTTCGGGACGCCTCTGCAAGCAAATCGGCTCTTCGGTGAATTCAAAACACCTTCCGCTTCTCTTCGGTTCACTGTTCCGGTGTTTTTGCTAGAACCAACGGGCCAGTCTGGCTTTTCTCAGCCCAACGGAGAATGGAGGTAGAGAATACATTCTCTCTCTGAGCACCTCTTAGGGTAGACGGTGTCATCCCTGAACTAGTACCTGGATCCGGTTGAGCTTGTTTCCCCCGAACAATAGCTTACTAGGATCCTGGAGTAGACCGACAGAGAAACGGTGTTATGTAAATAGCCTATTGTTGGGAGTGGGTTGTGTTTAGGGTGTGGTGTTTGCATGCTTAAAAACAAGGCAGCTGCCCTGGTGTTTGTCCTTGTAGTGTGTTCCTGAAATCACTAATAAAGTAGAGCTGTTTCACTGCAATGCGTTCAGAACTCAGTGTTTAACAGCCAGGTTCCCCCTGGCCACTGGCGGGGGATGGGGGTAGGGTTACTGGATTCAGGTTGGGAAACTCTTGGAAATTGGGGGGTGGAGCCTGGGGAGGAGAGGAACCTCATTGGGGTATGATGTCACAGAGTCCACCCTCCAAATCTCCAGAGGAACTGATCCCTGTAGCCTGGAGATGAGCTGTAACCAGGGTGCCCTCTGAGCTGAGTTAGTGGGAGCTAGCTCACAGATTTTTAGCCTCCGGCTCACAGATTTTTGTCTTAGCCCAGGAAGGACGCTCCCCGAGCAAACTAGTTCATGCAGTAGCCAAACTGCTCGCTCACAACTTTAATGCCAGTGGCTCACAAAGTAGAATTTTTGCTCACATGACTCCGCAGCTTAGAGGGAGCACTGACTGTAATTCCAGGGGATCCCAGCTGGAGGCTGTAGCAACCCGAGCTGCAGTGTTAGAGGAGTCAAACGATAAATATATACACTGCAAAAACCTTTTTTATAAATTAATGCGTTCTATTTGTTCCATCTTACAAAGTGCATTGTGTGTTGTTTATAATATCCTAAAACAGGTATATATTCATTACAGGCAATAGCAACAATAACAATCAGTTCATTCAGTATAATAACTACCAGTCATTTTACATCCTTTTTTCCAAAGTCAAACCCCAACAGGAGTTCCTAGAATTATACGCCCGCTTCTCCTTGCTTGAAAGTCTTCTAAAGGGGGAAAGCTTTCTTTTGTGATTGCATTGGTGTTTAGTTGCTGGTCCTGCCAGAGGCACATTAAGCAGCTGAAGTTCATAGACGGAGCACTCCGGTCTTTCTCAAGGCTGCCAGTCGCTCACTAAGTAGAATTTTTGCTCACATGACTTCACAGCTTAGAGGAAACATTGGCTGTAATTCCAGCGGATCCCCAGGTCCCACCTGGAGGCTGGCAACCGTATCAGCAAGATCCAGGGGTCATTTGGAGCAGGAGCGCACAGGAGCGGAGCTCCGGCAGTTAGAAGCACAGGTGGCGGCAAGCCCCACCCCCAGCTCCCAGCAGGAGCGCAAAACGGCATGTGTAGCATTCCTCCTGGGCCCAGATAGGCTACTCTGGGACTGGAATGACAGCCCACAGAGTGGAAAAACAATCCATAGGGGTGGAGCCGGTGGGTGTTGCCTGCTGACACACTTCCGGTGATGTCAGGGGATGTGGCATATGCAAATAAGTTATGCTAATGAGTTATGCTAATGAGCTCCTGCACCCCTTTTTCTATTAAATGACCCCTGGCAGGATCTATCTCACCTCCAGTGCCACCAGCCATCTGTCCAAGGTCACACCAGCAGTTACACCCAACTGGCTCTCTGGTGCTCTAGCACTTACTGATTGTTAAAGCCCCTGAAAATCCCTCCAGTGACACAGCAGGGGAAATGGCAGCCATGGAGAGGGATTGTAAATTGAGGGAAAGAAAATAGTTTTGATGTAGGTGGGACTTTCTGAAAGGCATACCTTCCCATCCAGACAGCATGTTAATGTGTTGGACTATGTCCTTTCAGAAAAGAGCACAGACAGTCTGGTTTGAGGTGTGGGGGAGCAAGTGTGATGAGGACGGGAGAAAGCCTGGAATGCAGATGATTAAAGGATGGCATTATGGGGGCAGCCAAAAAAATTTAGATCCACTTTGGATGCAAAGTTAGAGGGAAATGTCTGTGGAAGAAAAACAACACAAAACATAGCAATGATATAAATTTCAATAGGACGTCAGGTTTCACAGAAGGAGGAGGAGATTAGATTTGTGCCCTGCCCTTCACTACCCAAAGGAGTCTCAGAGCGGCTTACAATCTCCTTTTCCTTCCCCCCCCCACAACAGACACCCAGTGAGGTAGGTGGGGCTGAGAGAGCTCTTTTGAGAACTGCTTGTGAGAGAACAGCTCTGAGAGAACTTGTTAGTTTACTCAAGGTCACACCAGCAGCTGCATGTGGAGGAGTGGGGAATCAAACCCAGTTCTCCCGGATTAGAGTCCATACTCCTATCCACTACACCAAACTGGCAGGAGGAGGAGGAGATTGGCTTTATATCCCGCCCTTCACTACCCGAAGAAGTCTCAGAGCAGCTTACAATCTCTTTTCCCTTCCCCTCCCCACAACAGACACCCTGTGAGGCAGGTGGGGCTGAGAGAGTTCTTTCGAGGACTGCCCTTTCCAGAACAGCTCTGAGAGAACTTATGACTGCCCCAAGATCACACCAGCAGCTGCGTGTGGAAGTGTGGGGAATCAAACCTGGTTCTCCCAGATTAAAGTCCACACTCCTAACCACTACACCAAACTACACCAAACTTAGGAAACCAACTGTAGTAAAAAAAAAAATTAATTTCAAAAAAAAAGACAATCGACGGCTTGTTTATGATACCATGAGCTGTTTTGCTTGGGAAATATCTTCCCAGACGGGTTGTATACGATGTTCTCTGTGTTAGCCTTTGATACAATCTGCTTCTGGCTTGACGTCTGTTTTAGAGCTACCGCAGGACTGTCCTGAATCACTGACAGGGAATACCATACAGCCATTCTGTGCTTTATAGTTACGGGAAGTGGAGAATTGGCATACATTAAAGCTCGCCGCCAAGTGTTTTAAATCTGATGTTCAGCCATTATAGTTCATAGGCGAGCTTGGGCTTCCCAGCTGTTATGTACTGAATGTGAATTGCTCCTATCTATTCACATGTTAAGCTTGAGTCTGAATGTGACTCTTCAGATGTCGCATTGCTATTGGTCGGTTTCTGCAAAACCTGTGTAATTACCCAATCACTGAGTGATATTGTTGCAAAGAGGGAACGGTCCTGATTGGCCTTTATCCCCGTATCCTGATTGGCCTTTATCCCTGTATTCTGATTGGTCTTTAACTTGTAATGGGTGTGGCTTTGACAGCCCAGGAGAGTTTAAAAGAAGGAGCTGTGCTCCCCTTGTTGTCGTGTGTTTAGTCGTGTGTTCCTGACTTACAGTTGCTGTTGAATAAAGCTGAAATCACTTGAAGCTGAATCCTTTGTTGAGTCTCATACTTAACACCAGCGGTGCTGAGGCCTGCTCAACAGGCACCTAGTGAGTGTCGGCCAAAAGTGTCGCGCCGACAGAGTCTTATCTGCTTTTGGAGAGGCCCGATTAGATACGTGTGAAGTGAGCCCTTAACACACCCCAGGCCGTTTCGTAGCACTCTCCACCATTCATGAGAAAACAGCCCTCAGATCTTCCCGCGCCTCAGATCCATTTGCCCGGGCGGCGAGATTGATGTGACCACTGTGTGCCGCGTGTGACAGATCCTCTTCCTCTCATTTTTTTTTTAAAATGTACACTTTTCATCTTGAATTGGCAGCTTGATGTGACGGACGACAGCACGGAAAGGGGAGCTATATGCTAACTGACAAGACAATATGTTTTGTTTCTGCTTGCGGCAGAAAGGCCCTGACAGAAAGGGGGAAAAAACCCACGTGGGCAAGGTCTCTTTAATTTCGCCTACGCCAGATTTTTCCCAGGGTGAATACCAGCTGACACTGTTCTGTTTCCTGCTCCTTCCACTTAAGCCCTTTGCCGACAGAGGCTGAAATCGTGCTGGGGACCAAAAACACTTTTGACAGGGAGAGGAATGCCTCCTTTTAAGCCACCCCCTCCCCCCAAAAAAAAAATTAGAGCCGTCACAGAATTTTCAGTTGCAGCTTGGAATGTATTAAGTATGACACTCAACATGATTTCAAAGTGATTCAACTTCATTCAGCAACAGCTCCAAGTCAACCAGAACAGCAAAACCGCAGATCAACAGACGACAATTAAACATCTCCTTTTAAATATTCCCAGCTAATGTAGCCACGCCTATTTACAGATAAGTAACCAATAAGATGACAGGGATAAGAACCAATAGGGTTCGTTCCCCCCAAGAGTTTGTGGTTCGTCCTAATAGGACGGCGCTTCTTAGACAACCAATCAAGAGTGCTGGGTTACGAACCTTGTCTAGGCACGAAGCTTAACGCGGGATTCTAACGGAGGCATTTCACTTAACAGCATATATTACAGAATGTGAATTAGTCAGTGTTAAAACTGTTGCATTTGTGTTTTTCAGTTATCGGAAGCATCACGGTAAACATAAAGGGTTAGCCATGAATCCCTGTCTTTATCTCTGTTAATTAATACGGCAGAACGTGCCTACTTTGGCCTACGGGCCCTGTTCCACCCTGCCCTCCTAGGGGTTTCCAACTCCCTGGAGTGGCTTTTCTTTTACATTCGAGTAGCCTGCCGCCACCACCTGATCAATTTAGAAATCCCTCACTGGGAGCTCTGAGGCCTTGGCTCTACAGTCCTTTCTGCATTTGCCTGCCACTCCGGATTTTCTCAGTGTTCGAGTTGAGGCAATTTAAGTCCACGGCAAAACAGAATCCAAATAACCCGGAGCAACAGCAGGCTGAAACCGGTAAGCTCTGAGGCCTTGCCTCTACAGTCCTTTCTGCATTTGCTGGCCACTCCAGATTTTCTCAGTGTTCGAGTTGAGGCAATTTAAGTCCACGGCAAAACAGCATCCAAATAACCAGGAGCGACAGCAGGCTGAAACTGGGCTGACCACTGAAGGGGGTGATGTAAAGCAGAATGTGTGTGTGGGGGGAACCCGGGATAAAAAGAAGGTTGAACTAGATTTTAGTGCAGAATGGAGGGGGAAACCTGGATTATAAAGAAGGTTGAATTTGATTTTAGTGCAGAATTGCTTAGAGGATACCATGGCAGACATGGATTAAAAGGAGAGTGTAGAAAGGGTCTTAGTCTCCCAACCGTGGCAGACATGGATTAAAAGGAGAGTGTAGAAAGGGTCTTAGTCTCCCAATGCCTGCTTACCACAGGGACAGTTTAAAGCCTTGGGCACCCCCGGAGGAATAGCCACTTGCCAACTCCCCCAAATCCCCTTTTAAAATAGTGTGTTTAAAATGTTGGAGGTCTATTTGGTACAGAGAACCAATCCCAGCATCAACAGTTTAAAGTATTTATTAAAAAGAAAATGTTTACAAGCATACTTTTAGCACAGCTCCATATCTGAGCAAAAGAATCAAAAGAAACTGGCAAAATACAAATCCTCTATCTCTTTCACTATAACATGCCCTACCTTTTTAAATAAATGATTTATTAAACATTCAATATTTTACATTTTATAAAAACAAGAAGCTCAAAGGAACATGAAAGAACTCAAAAAGACAGATAAAAATATTACAAGAAATACTAAAAATCTAATACAATCTAAATTCAAAATAACAAATTCACAAAATTTTTATAATCTTACTGTTCTTCAAACATCTCTAAACATAGTTTTTGTCATTTAAAATGTAAACATATCTCAATACCAGAGTTCATACGGTAAAATATCTTTTTTTTGAAAAAAATTGTAACATAGGATACCAAACACTAACAAAATTATGATACTTTCCTTCTGAAAAAGGGATTGCCAAGTTCACTGTTATTTTAGATAATACAAAATATGACCATATTCAAGTATACCACAATTGGATATTTAGAGGTAATTCATTTTTCCAGTTTGCTGCTACTGTGGTTCTCACTATAGACAGCAATACTGAAATTAATTCAGCCTGTGATTCATTTGCTGTACCATCAAGTCCCCATTCTAATGAAAACATCTCCGGGATAAATGTCAAGGAAAGATTTGTTATTTGAAATATGCAGGGCTATTTTTGGGCAGGAATGCACAGGAAAGGAGTTCTGGCTGGCTCCCAAGTTGGCCACACCCAGCAGGAACTCATTAGCATAATAGGCCACACCCAACAGCAGAAACTCATTAGGATTGGCTACATTAGGGGTGTGTGGCCTAACATGCAAAGGAGTTCCTGCTCCGAAAAAAGCCCTGGGGTTTTGACAACAAACAAGGTAAACAGAATAAGAAGCAAAAGGTGGGTGTGGCTGGATGACCACACTTCTGGTAACATGGGGGTGTGGCTTAATATGCTAATGAGTTTCTGCTGGGCCTTTTCGACCAAAAATTTCCTGCTTATTCTTAGCTCAGAAAAAATTGTTAAAATGTACAGTGGAGATCTTGCTCATTGCCAGCCTCCCAGGAGACAAGGCATTTCTCCTCAGTTAATGACAACAAAAGCATTTGATGCTGGATTTGTTTGATTGATACTTGCTGTTTCTTACTGGTTTACATTTTATGTTGTTTGATGTTTTGATGGACTACTTGGATTAGTTGTTGTAGATTTTCCAGGCTATATGGCCATGGTCTTGGCATTCTAGGACCTGACCTTTCGCCAGCAGCTGTGACTGGCCTCCTCAAAGGTATAACACAGAAAGATGGAACACTCTCTGTGTCAAGGTGAGAAGAAAAATGGTAGGCAGGTAATTCATATCTACTCAGGAAGGTGGGGTAGGGCTGAGTCATTATCGTGCAGGAGTTTCCCAGGCTGTGACATGCTAATGGAGGAGCTTTCCTGGGGGGGTTCTTTTGCATATGGATTGACTGTTGAAATTCTAATCTTATGTAGAGTGCTGTTGTAAGATGTAGAGCATTTTGTGTTTTTCAGGACTGGAAACCATGCCCTATTTATTTTTAAACTCTCTTCTTTCCTGTTGAAATTGCGTTTATGTTTATGAATTTCAATGGCTTCCCTGTGTAATCTGACATGGTAACTGGATGTATTATCCAGCATTTCAGTGTCTTGGAATAAGATACTGTGTCCTGTTTGAGTTAGGCTATGTTCAGCCACTGCTGATTTTTCAGTTTGGCCAAGTCTGCAGTGTCTTTCATGTTCTTTTATTCTTGTTTGGATGCTATGCTGTGTGGTCCCGATGTAAACCTGCCCACAACTGCAGGGTATGCGGTATACTCCTGCAGAAGTAAGGAGGTCTCTTCTGTCTTTTGCTTGCTTGCTTGGATTGTTCTCCCTGTTTAAACCTGTTGTGAGCTGCCTTGGAGTTTTGTGACTGAATTTATTTATTTATTTACTTCATTTGTATTCTCACCTTTCTTCCCAGTGGGGCCCAAAGAGGCTTATATCTTACTCCTGTCCTCCATTTTACCCTCACAACACCCTTGTGAGGTAAGATAGGTCGACACTCTAACCACTATAACACAACCACCATGAACATTTTAAACAGCACTTTAAATTGATATGCATTTACGAAATGCATTTAATAAATTAAGTTTGAGTCCAGTGGCAACTTTAAGATCAATAAAGTTTAATTCTGAATATAAGCTTTCGTGTGCATGCACACTCATACCAAATACATCTGAAGAAGTGTGCATGCACACAAAAGCTTATACCCAGAGTTAAACTCTGTGGGTCTTAAAAGGTGCCACTGGAGTCAAATGTTGATCTATTGCTTCAGACCAAAATGGCTGCCCACCTTAATTTATTTAATTAATTGGTAGTTGGACTCATGTATCGGAGAACATTGCATACTACTGTGCTGTCATAATCATCCTCCTCTTGAGTGCATTGTCCACACACAGGAAAATCCTGGAGAGGAATTATTGTGGTTGTTGTTCTTATTGTTGTTCAGTCGCACAGTCGAGTCCGACTCTTCACGACCCCATGGACCACATCACGCCAGGCCCTCCTGTCTTCCACTGTCTTCCAGAGTTTGCTCAACTTCATGTCCGTTGCATCGATGAAATTGTCTGACCATCTCATCCTTTGCCGTCCCCTTCTTCTTTGACCTTCAATCTTTCCCAGCATCAGGGTCTTCTCCAGTGAGGGCTCCCTTCTCATTGGGTGGCCAAAGTATTTGAGCTTCAGCTTCAGTCTCTGGCCTTCCAGAGTCAGAGTTGATTTCTTTTAGGAACAGTCAGGGTTGATTTCTTTTAGGAATGATTATGACAGTGCAATAATAGCACAGCATATGGATGCAAGTTTACAAGAACTAGCTCACAAGCTGGACATCTAACACCTAATATAAAAATACTGGATTCCATTCTTGCAGATTGAGTGAAAGATGAGCCCAAAACCAAAAAGACTGAAGTCCCTTTGCCACAAAGAATATTTATGGTTTGGCTAAGTTTGTTCTGGTAACTGAGCTGTAAAATGGAACACCGCGGAATTTCAGTGTACAGCAATCATCATTAGACCACTTGTGGCGAATAACATTGCTTGTGCCAAAGGACTTTGTGTAGCATGGGCAAAATAGCATAAATAGATTAGTTAGTTTCTTTAAATTTCTCCTGAATGGAGGATGATGACCTGATTTGGTGTAGTGGTTAAGAGCGCAGACTGTCATCTGGGAGAACTGGATTTAATTCCCAACTCTGCCACATGCAGCTGCTGGTGTGACCTTGGGTGAGTCACAAGTTCTCTCAGAGCTGTCCTCTCAAAGGCAGTTCTCGAAAGAGATCTCTCAGCCCCATCTACCTCACAGGGTGTCTGTTGTGGGGAGAGGAAGGGAAAGGAGATTGTAAGCCACCCTGAGACTCCTTTGGGTAGTGAAAGGAGGGGTATCAGTTTCTTCTTCTTCTTCTTCTTCTCCCTCCTCTTCCCTCTTTCAACCGAGTACAAATTGAAAATGAATAAATCTCAGCTACACCATTTTGTCATGGGTCAGCCAGAGCCTCAGGTAGAACCTCAGTCAGAACACTACAATAGCAGGGACTCCTTGGGAGAAGAGGACTCCTCAAGAGGAGAGCTTCAGGGAATCAGCTCTGAGGCAGCAGAGTTTGAGCAACAGGGCTGTCAGGACTCACAGCTGACATCTGGGGCAAAACCACCAGTACTCCCTTGCCCTGCTACAACAAATGAGGCTCAGGTATACACTGGCTTCATCCCCACCCTTGGAACGCAGGAGGCTAAGACTTAGAGCAGAATTTCAGGAGAGAAGGTGGAGCAAACATCTCCTGGTCCAATGTTAGTTACTGGCTGAAGATGAGTAGTTGCAGGGTGATGTTCGAATAGCTGGCTGCAATTGGGATTGTTCTGCAGATAGAGAATAAAAGGTCACTCGAGGTAGTGTCCTGTCTGGAAGTAATAAGTCAACCTTGTGGATTCTGTGACCACAACGCCTGCATCTTGCCTGCTTGTGTATGACCTTGGGCTGGCTCTTGGGTTCTGACTAGGGTTGCAAGGTCTTACCTGCGTCCTGGCGGGGGGTTTCAGCCCGGCTCCTGGGGTCTTTTGGTGCATGCGTGCATGAAGTGTGTGCACTGTGATGATGTCACCTGGAAGTGACATCATCACACCAGGCACATTGTTCAGGGATGCTCTAGGATTTGGATAAATATCAGAATGTCCCCCGCACAACATGCCTGGTGTGGTGACATCACATCTGGGTGACATCATCATGCTGGGCACGTTGGGCACAATGGGGCTCTTTGGGGGTGGGGCTCTCCCTGCCAGCCAGCTGGCCAGTGGTGGATTGGGCCCCCCAAAGCAGGAAAAACTCCACCATTGGGGGGGATGGCGACCCTAATTCTGACCTTCAGCTTGTGATTTGGATTTTGGCTTTGACTCTGCTAACCAGACTTGTGTATGACCTCTGGATTCCCTGACTGGTCTTTGGTTCATCTTCTCTGGTAACAATCCTCCGGTGTGAACCTTTGGCTTGTTGACTTCCTGGGCTGAGTTCTGGACTCTGTTTGAAACCCTGGTGTGTGCGTGACCCAGCACACGACACGTGTGATATTTCCTCTGCCCATCTCGAGGAGTGTAACCTACAATCCTTCAGTCTGCTACGTGGGTTAAATTTAGCTATCCCCTTTCCACACGTGAAGAATTCAGATCAGTGGGAAATGATCACTTGCAAGATACTCATCAACAACCAAAAACCCCCCAACTTAACCAATCAAAACAGATCTGGAGACGAAATAAAATAATCAATAATGCTGGTGCCTTGGAAATCTATAAAGGCATAATCACCTTTTTCCAGGGCTCTTTTTGTAGCAGGAACTCCTTTGCATATTAGGCGACACACCCCTAATGTAGCCAATTCTCCAAGAGCTTACAGTAGCCCCTGTAAGAAGAGCCCTGTGAGCTCTTGGAGGATTGGCTATATTAGGGGTGTGTCACCTGATATGCAAAGGAGTTCCTACTACAAAAAGAGCCCTGCCTTTTTCTATTGAAGAGGTGGCAATCATTAACGATAAGGAACCCTCATTTCAAAACTAGTTCCACCAGATATTGTCTAGCTGGATTAATTACCCCATCTAAAGAACTGCACACCAAAAAAAAGGTTTTCTAAAATTCTAGGGGGTTTCCCATCTTTTGTAACTAGTCTGAAATAACCTTAGTGGAGCTCCCATTCTAGGCATTAAAATCACCTGCAGGTACAATTGATGCATCAGCATATTGTTCAACTACTTGCTTTAATAGGAAGTCCAGTTCCTGCCAATTCCTGTTGAAGTTATCCCCTGCTCCTCGGGGAAGATAAAGATTGACGAAAACTATTCTCTCAAAGTACATGAAATAAGTGAGATTTATGTATCTGAAGCAGAGTGCCTGCACACGAAAGATTATACCTTCAATAAAGCTTTGCTGGTCTTAAAGGTGCCACTAGACTCAAACTTTGTTCTGGGATTTAGAGGGTATTTCGTTAACTGTGACCTACTGAAGGATCACCTTCCTTGTTAACTCTAAACGATTCTCTCGGTTAACTCTACGTTTTAGTGAAGCAAAATGTTAGTTTTTAAAAAAGATCTCAGTTTACTACTCTTAACAAGAAGAGGAAGAGGAAGAAGAAGAAGAAGAAGAAGAAGAAGAAGAAGAAGAAGAAGAAGAAGAAGGAGGAGGAGGAGGAGGAGGAGGAGGAGGAGGAGGAGGAGGAGGAGGAGGAGGAGGAGATTGGATTTACACCCCACCCTTCACTACCCAAAGGATTCTCAGAGTGGCTTGCAAACTCCTTTCCCTTCCCTTCCCCACAACAGACATCCTGTGAGGTAGGTGGGACTGAGAGAGCTCTGACAGAAACTACTCTTTTCCAAGAACAGCTGTGCCACAACTATGGCTTGCCCAAGGTCATCCAGCCAGGTGCAAGTGGAGGGGTGGGGAATCAAACCTGGTTCTCCCAGATTAGAGTCTGCGCACTTAACCACTACACCAGATTAGGAATATAATTGAATATGTAGAAGAAGAAGAAGAAGAAGAGATTAGATTTATATCCCGCCCTTCATTCGGAGTCTCAGAGTGGCTTACAAACTCCTTTCACTTCTCCTCCCTACAACAGACACCCTGTGAGGTAGGCAGGGCTGAGAGAACTCTAACACAAACTGCTGTTTCAGGAACAGCGGTGCCAGAGTTTGTGATTGACCCAAGGTGCAAGTGGAAGAGTGGGGAATCAAACCTGGTTCTCCCAGATTAGAGTCCGCACGCTTAACCACTACACCAAACTGGCTCTCAATATGTAATGTCATTTGGATTGGTAGATTTAAATGTAATTCTCTATTCTGGGCACAAGGAAAATACTCTACACAGCCAAGATGTTTTAAAGTTTGCCTCCACGCTAGAAAGGAGATGGATGAGATCTAATAACTGAATTCTCTCACAATTTGGGTACATCGGTCTCTAGTTCTGACATATTTATTACCTATGTCATCGTCCCCCCCCCAGTTGAACCCAAACCGATGATAACCAGAAACCCGGCTTGTCATTCTTTTCATCCGTTAAGAAGCACTTCACTATTTTCCATGCTAACTTAACAAGCCACACTGTATATATACAAGAATGATCTGTAACTCCATTTCATTGTCTGACGAAGTTTGCTTTGCACACGAAAGCTCACACCTTGAATAAAACTTTTGTTGGTTTTCAAGGTGCCGCTGGACTCGAACATTTGGTCTTCCGCTGAATCTAATGCCACCACTAATGATGGACAAAAACTTTGCAGGGAAGTGGAGGGTGCAGAGGAGGAAAAACAAACCAACCACGAAGAGCGTAATGACATTTAAAACACTGTTCTTGAAAGGCCAGGTTGTGTTCCGCCATAGACCTAGGCGATCTCACAGAAGGAAATAAAGATTCCAGATGAATCACATCAGTTTTTGTTATGTATTGGGATGTGAATCCTTGCTATACATTTCCATGTTAAGCTTGAGTTTGAATGTGGCTCTTCAGCTGTCACATTACCATTGGCTGGTTTTGGCGAAACCATTGTAAATACCCAATCACTGTGTGAGAATGTTGCAAAGAGGGAACGGTCCTGATTGGCCTTTATCCCTGTGTTATGATTGGCCTTAATCTCTGTGTTGTGATTGGCCTTTAGCTAACTGTGGGTGTGGCTTTGACAGCCCGGGAGAGTTTAAAAAGGGAGCTGTGCTCCACTTGTTTGTTGTGTGTTCCCGACTTACAGTTTGCTGTTCAAATAAAGCTGAAATCACTTTTGAAGCTGAAATCGTTGTTGAGTCTCATACTTAACAGTTTTCTTCTGGGTTTTTTGGTCCAACTTCTTCGCCAGTTGGAGTTGGGCTGTTGGAGAAGGTGAATCTAGTACTGGGTTCCTTTTTTTTACGACCGGGCCGCTGTTTGAAACGGAGTCATTAAAAAGGAATGGGAAATGTCAGGATGTGCTTCACCGCAGTGAATCAGCAAGACTGCACGGCTGTGAGTTTGGAGAGGGGGGAAAGAGCACCTCTGGAACGAATAACAAAAAAAACACACACACCACCATTCACAAGCAATCTGGAAGGAGAAGAGCATTTTTCTTTTAATGAAATCCAGAAACTCGGGCTCTCCTTGCGTCATAGCAAAGATAACCAGCTGCCAATTGCACAGGACATTCCAACAAAAAGTACTAAATACACAACTCCGGAGTTGCACGTAAAAAATTTTTTACATCATTATAGAGATTTATTTCACAGGGAGGACATGATAGAGGCAGCGTTCCCTCTAAGCTGAATTAGTGTGAGCTGGCTCACAGTTTTTTAGCCTCCGGCTCACACATTTTTTGCCTTCACTCAGGAAGGGAGGGCTCCAGAGCAAACTGATTTATGCAGCAACCAAATAGCTCGCTCAGAACTTTAATGTCAGCAGCTCACAAAGTAGAATTTTTTGCTCACAAGACTCCACCGCTTAGAGGGAGCTGGCACCAAACATTAAATACCAAGTGAGGAATCAATTAGAGGTTTTCGCATATCCCAAAGTATCAGTTCAAATAACCACACAATAAGTTGGTGATTTAGAAATCCAACTTGGCAGTAATTTACTGAGAAATGTTCACAGTAATCAGCAGAGAGATGTGGACGGGACGGGGTGCCGGCTCCACTCCCGTTTCGAAGTTTCCTTCTTCAGGGCCAACCTTTCGCATTTCAATTGCAGCGCATCTTTCATATTTCAGTAGCAGCACGTCAACAGCGCGAAGATGCTCTAAGCAGCGAACCTCCAGGCCCCACCTGGATGCTGGCAACCCCATCTGGCGCACGAGGATGATGGGGAGCTGCCAAAGCCTTTGACTGACACCCTATTAAGGCATCCCAGTTTTTAGGGCCACCCAGTCTTTGTTCTCCGAAGAACACACAAAACTGCTTTATAATGAATCCTGCAATTTGTCCATCTGCCTTAGCGCGGTCTCTTCTCATCAGCAGACCCATGCCAAGGTCTGAAGAATTTAGTTGCTGTAGATTTTCCGGGTTGTGTGGCCGTGGTCTTGGCATCGTAGGACCTGACGTTTCGCCAACAGCCATGATTGGCATCCTCATGGCATCCTCAGGGGTATAACACAGAAAGACGGAGGACTCTCTGTGTCAAGGTGAGCAGAAAAATGGTAGGCAGGTAATTTATATCTACTCAGGAAGGTGGGGTAGGGCTGAGTCATTATCTTGCAGGAGATCCCCAGGCTATGAACATGCTAATGGAGGAGCTTTCCTGAGGAGGTTCTTTTGTCTATGGATTGTTTCCTGAGGAGGTTTCCTGTTTCTTGAGGAGGTTCTTTTGTGCGTTCAATAGCCATTCCACACACAAAAGAACCTCCTCAGGAAACAATCCATAGACAAAAGAACCTCCTCAGGAAAGCTCCTCCATTAGCATGGTCATAGCCTGGAGAACTACACAAGATAATGACTCAGCCCTACCCCACCTTCCAGGGTAGAAATAAATTACCTGCCTACCATTTTTCTGCTCACCTTGACATACAGCGTACTCCATCTTTCTGTGTTATTCCTCTGAGGATGCCAGTCACAGCTACGGGTGAAACGTCAGGTCCTACAATGCCAAGATCACAGCCACACAACCCGGAAAATCTACAGCAACTAATAAACTCCAGCCATGAAAGCCTTCGACAATATCTCAAGAATCTGTTTCATCCCGTTCTGCTACCAGAGTTCCTCTAGGCTGAAGATACAAGGGAACAGATCTTGCCATACACAAGTTTGGACTGGGCCATCTTTACGGGAGAAGTTCCTGGTGGGCAGCTCCCTTAGAGGGCCACGGGTGCCCGGGAACAAACTGAGCCGAGTGTCCCCCTATGGGGCCGCCACTGTTGCAGAGACCACTTGGCTCAAATCAAGAGAAAATAAGAAGATAAGAGAAGCAGCAGGAAAACAACAGATATTAATATATCACCAATGAAGAGCTTTGCAATCAATTACAAGTTAAATGTAATATATATCTGTTATACTAACAGATATTGAAAAGTGTTAAATCAGATACTAAAAGTAAGTTATCAGAATATACCTGTTGTTATTAAGCAATATCTATCTATCTATCTATCTATCTATCTATCTATCTATCTATCTATCGTCCATCCATCGTCCGTCCGTCTGTCTGTCTGTCTGTCTGTCTGTCTATCTATCTATCTATCTATCTATCTATCTGCCATCTATCTATCTGCCATCTATCTATCTATCTATCTATCTATCTATCTATCTATCTATCTATCTATCTATCTGGGGTAGCTAGCAAGTTAATCTAATATAAATTTCAAGAGCGAATGTAATTTAAAATGTATAGCACTGTGCAATAAGTAGCCCTTAAATAATGCTATAAACTGATATTCTTAGCTTAGAACTACAGGAACCATATTAAATTAATAAATGGTAGTAACACTGATTTATTCTGTTATAGAGTGCACTTCACAGTTTTCCTTACTTTCTTTAGAATGAGCTGATTTATTTCTTAATAATAAAATATAAAATGTCATTCCCTCTCCCCTTTTTAATTACTTACAGAATTAATTAGAAATGGTATTAAATATACAATGTGTGTGTGTTGAGTCAAATAATTATTATAGGGATTGATTTGATTAAAATGTAATAAAGAAGTAATCTAGAAAGATACCGCAAACTGCAGATCATTTTGGTATGGTAATAATGTAGGTAGCATTTTTTAAAAGGCTGCGATAAAACGATGGCATTTTAGACGTAGTGCAACACACAGTCTCTCTTATTCACAACAAGTTGACTTCCCACAACAATCCAATCTCCTACCAAAATGGTCTGACATCCAACCTGTCCTGTTATCCCCAGCATAGCCTTTTTGGTGGTCAAGGGTATATGTATTAAAGTGCCACCCAGTTGCTTTCAACTTATGGCTACGCAGGGCTCATTTCCTGCAGGAGCGCACAGGAGCGAAGCTCCGGCAGTAAGTAAAAAACACCATCGTTTCATCGCAGCCTTTTAAAAAATGCTACCTACATTATTACCATACAAACTGATCGGCAGATTGTGGTATCTTTTTAGATTACTACTTTATTACATTTTAATCAAATCAATCCCTATAATAATTATTTGACTCAACACACACATTGTATATTTAATACCGTTTCTAATTAATTCTGTAAGTAATTAAAAAGGGGAGAGGGAATGACATTTTATATTTTGTTATTAAGAAATAAATCAGCTTATTCTAAAGAAAGTAAGGAAAACTGTGAAGTGCACTCTATAACAGAATAAATCAGTGTTACTACAATTTATTAATGCGCATGCAGCAAGCCCCACCCCCTGCTCCCAGCAGCCACCCCTCACCTCTTCCAGCCTGCTAGCTGACCCAGTGGAGCACTGCCGTGAGCTGGCCCTCAAGCTGCTCCGCCACTGCCTGGGCTATGGCACCCAGCCCGCCCAGGCTCTGCCTGTTCTCATGCCAGCCCACGTGTGGTGCCTCTGCAAGGTGGGCTCCGGTTACTCCCGCAAGGCCTGCGAGGAGCTCCACCCCAGCCTCCTGCACCTACTCGGCCTCCTCCTGTGCCTCTGCCCCACCACCGCCCTGGCCCCCTACCTGCTCAAGGCCATGCGCATCCTCCTCACTGCCCTCCTCAACCCACGAGCAGCCACGCACTTTCCTGCACTTGCCATCCATCCAAAAGAGTCCAGTTTATTCAGGTACAAGCTCTCCCTCCTCTCTGAGGGCAGATCTGCACATCCCCCCCCCCATAGCTAGCAATCCAAAAGAGTCTAGTGGAGCCTGAGTGGTGGGTGTTGCCTTCTGACACACTTCCGGTGATGTCAGGGGGTGTGGCATATGCAAATAAGTTATGCTAATGAGTTATGCTGACGAGCTCCTGCACCTCTTTTTCTACGAAATGACCCTTGTGGCTACGTATGAAAAAACGACCTCCAAAATGTCCTCTCGTTAACAACCTGGCTCAGGACTTGGAAACCGAGGGCCCTCGTGGCTTCCTTTTCTGAGTCGATCCATCTCTCTTTTTTTTTTTTTTAACAAAATTTTTATTGGGATGCATTCAACATTGTTAAACATCGTTACCAATACAATTTAAAAAGATTCTCATCCCATCCCCCCACCCCCCTAATAGGCTTCCAACACTGCTAATAACAAAAAAGAAAAAGTTAAAAGGTAATCAAGTTTAGACTTATAACAATCGACAAACCAGGTAACAAAATTGAGATACATAAAAACCTGACTTTTTCCAACATAATTTCCAATAAAGGTATAGTACAATCGAGTATTCATTTCATTTCACATTGCGTATCAATACAAATCAAGATTGTACATTTTCCCTTTCATTCTGTATTCAGTTTCCATGTAGAATTTCAGGCCTTCCCAGTCTTTTAGATATTGTTCTGCCATTTGTCCATTTAGTTTTTTCGTCATTTTATCAATTTCAGCTAAAAATAGCAGTTTTCTTAACCAGTCATGTATATTTGGCACCTTCTCCGCTTTCCATTGTTGAGCAAAAGCCATTCTCGCCGATGTAATCATATACCATAATAGTGTCCTTTTTTCTTGTGGAATTTTTTCCATTGTCAAACCTAAGAGAAGAAGTTCCGGACTTTTCCTAATAGGAATTTTTAATATTTTCTGCATCTCACAATGTACATTTGACCAGTATACCTTTGCTTTATCACATGACCACCACATATGGTAAAAAGAACCCTCTGTTTTTTTACATTTCCAACACTTATTACTCAAGTTCTTATCCATACTAATATTAGCAATCTTTTTTGGTGTCATATACCACCTGTACATCATCTTATAACAATTTTCTTTTACATTGACACAGGTTGACATTTTAAAAGCTTTTTTCCATAAAAATTCCCATGCTTCCATGGAAATTTCCTTGTTCATATTTATGGCCCATTTTATGATTTGCTCTTTAACAGTTTCATCCAAAGTATATACAGTCAACAAGGTTTTATACATCTTTGATATAATTTTTCGCTCTTTTTTCAACCATATATCTTCAAACTCATCGTTCTTAGCTCTAAAACCAACCTCTTTACAATCTTTTTTGTAAATATCTCATATTTGACAATATTGTAACCATCCATACTCAAACTCTAATTCGTTATTTGGTTTTAAAACATATTTTTTTCCTTCCTTTTGAAGCAACTCTTGGTATTTCAACCAATCATTACCTTTATATTCTGAAAAGGGATGAATAACTGCAGCAGGAACAATCCACAAAGGCCTCTCATCAGAAACTGTGTTCTTGTATCTGGTCCATGCATCAAACAATGTTCTTCTTACATAATGATGCTTAAACATTGAGTCTACTTTATTTTTCCCATACCAAAGATAGGCATGCCAGCCAAATCTGCAATCGTGACCCTCAAGGGCCAAAAGTTTTCTGTTTTCCAAATTAACCCAGTCAGTTAACCAAGACATACATACAGCCTCATGATACAAACGCAAATTCGGGACCTGGAAGCCACCTCTGTCTTTAATATCATACATTATTTTCATTTTAATTCTTGGCTTCTTTCCTGCCCAGATAAACTTGAAAATTTCTCTTTGCCATTTCACCAACACTTTCACATCCTTCACAATTGGTATTGTCTGAAACAAAAACATTAACCTGGGCAGTACATTCATTTTGACAACGGCAATTCTTCCAAGAAGAGATAATCTAAGTTTTTCCCATTTTTCCTGAGTCGATCCATCTCAAGTTGGGCCTCTCCCTCTGTTCCTGCTGCCTTCCACTTCTTCTAGTAATTACTGTCTTTATGCGAAGATAAGAGTCACGGGAAAAGACAATAGTTCCTAGGAAAAGTGGAAGGCGGCAGGAAGAGACGAAAGGAGGATAAGCCTCAGTTTGGTCATTTTAGCTTCTAGGCGGAGTTCAGGCTTGATTTGGTCTCGACCCCCCTGATTTGTCCGTTTGGTGGTTCCCGGTATCCATAAGACTCCCCTCCAACACCACATTTCCAAGGAATCAACTTTCTTCCTGTCAGCTTTCTTCATTGCTCCAACTTTCACACCCAGACAGAGTGATGGAGAAGACTGGGGCATGAATTCTCTCAATCTTGATTGCCAGTGACGCATAGACTCATAGGATCATAG